>DWDV01001112.1:0-14063 GCA_018245615.1 Mimoniades ocyalus
GATATTTATATGTATATATGTAGTTTATCAGCCGTCTGGTTACCATAGGTACCACAAGCTCTCTTGATGCTTACTTTGGGATCAAATGGCCGTGTGTGGAGATGTCCCGAGATATTATTATCTATTATTATTATTATATTATTATGTCCGTTACTTTCCGAACATTGTTGTAAATTGTAGTACAAAATTGTCGTAAAAAAATAATTATCAACTTTTTTTATACCTCGAGCGTTTTCAAGAAAGTCAACCAATTCTTATGCAGTAGATCCATCCGATACAACTTAGTGAAACATCCCACATAAGATATAAAAGCGCACACCAGAAGAACATCGCCTGGTAACGTTGTACTCTGTTGCATGAAACTGAAAAAATACCACTAGGCTATTTATAACAATAGGTTCTTTTTAAAACAATTTTTTTAACAAATTAATATCAATAGCAACATAAAAACTCTACGGCCGCGCCTTTTTTTTTTATTTTTTTATCATTCCACTTTTGGAACACTGGTCTCTTATCAGAATGATAGGGAAATAGTCTACCGCGCTGGCCAAGTGCTGCAAACCCTCGCGATATTTTCCTTCACCGTTATAGCAAGTGATATTCAAACTTAAACCGCACAAGTTTTAACACTACAGTTACTACATTTGCAATTTCGATCTGACGATTTACCTGGACACCGCTTCAGCCCATCTTACGTTTTCACTGGCCAATCCATTAACTAGTCGGTTAGCTAACTGAATCGTCCTGTTGGTGGCATCAGCTTCTTGTTGGCATTTTAGTTTCTCTGCTGTAGCTTTTTCAAAGTCTGCCGTCAAAGTTGCTAATTGCTCCTCTAGAGACTACAGAATAAAAATGTTGTTTTAACGTAATCTTAATAAATTTCAAACCCATATGCGCACTATTAATATATGTAGTTACTAAATATCACTGATAAATTGTTCTTTGTACGTATTTCGTTTTTTAATATGTTTCAAAATATGCAATGTATGTTTAATACTCACAGCAACTTTAGATTTAATAGATTTAAGCTTCTCAGTAGCTGCCGCTAATTCAGCGTTGGCTGCGGCCAGAGCTTTTCTCTTGGGCTCTACGTCGCAGAACACCTCATAGAACTTGATTATGTTTATAACCCACGCACACAGACCAGCCGCGGCTGCTGATTTGGACCTAACAAATTCTGTTGAAAAAGAATATCATAAGTAAAAACATAAAAATACTTTTTTATAATTTTTCTCAAAAGTAAAAATACGTTTTTATCATTGATCCAATATAACATCGAACAGCTATAAAATTGGTCGGAAAATAATATATAGATATCGCTAACATTTTAGAAATTCAAACCTGGTTCAAATTCAGAATCCTTAAGGTAAGGCTGAATGGCTTTTATTACGTCAGGATGGATATTTTCTTTGTCATAATTGACTAGCGATTCCAAAAATAAATCTACTTTTGCCATCATTATCTGAAAAGTACAATATTATAATAGGTATAATTAGGTTATCCAATAGTAATAAAAGTCGAAAACCACAGTAAACTTAGCGTATAACTATTAATTCATCTACATAATTCTTTACGCATATACAACTTCAGTGTATTTTATAAGTTACCTTAGCAGCTTTCCAACTCCTATCTTTCGGTATTTTTCCACCGGGAGCCAACAAAACCATAACAGCAGCAGTGACATTTGTCACAACTCCAGGTGGAGATCCAAAAGATTTTAGCTCCGTAAGATTAGCTTTGTTTAATGTATTCAAAGCCTCTTGAGCTGCTACAAGTGCAGGTTCAGCTTTTATAAGATCTTCCTCGCAATCTTTTTGCTTCTTAGAGACTTCTTCCGCAATCACTGCTACTTTCTCTTCTTCCTCATCGGCTAAATGAATAAAGGACATTATAACTCACAAAGTTACACAAATTCTAGCTTTTCAAAAAGCGAATGAGTAGAAAAAGGTATTGTTATTATACCTAGTGCTTTTTCACTTTGTACTTTTGCAGTTTCAATGCCAACCATTTCGATAAGTTTGTCAGCAGCCTCGTTCTTCTGTTGCAATTCTACTTCTTGAACTGCTAATTTTACTTTTAATTCGTCTACTTGTGAAGCTGTACTGCGTAATTTTTCTAGACCATTTTCTAATCTGAAGAGTAAGTTAATTAGCTCAGTATTATAATATTTTAAGATGAACTTAACCTTGTCATATAATACATATTACAACAATTATTACATACCTTAATATTTTAGCACGAAGTTCGTCAGTTTTATTGTTAACCAGTTTCGCATACAAACTGATCTGCTCTAAGTAACTCTTAGGAGTCGTATAGTTGTATCTTCTCTCATTAGACAAGTAAGCTTTTGATATCGTGTTGACAGAAGTATGTACGTATGCCATATATCTAGATACAGAGTCTCTGAGCGCAATCTAATAAAATAATAATAAAGTTATTATCATCTAAAACAAGTGTTTTTCATTCACAAGTATTTAAAGTACACTCACAGGCAACACGTGCAGTTCTTCCAAAAATCTCATAGAAACGGAGACCAAAGCTTCCTGTGGCCATTCGTGGAACCAATTAATTGATGTACAATTAATCAGTGCCGGGAACTTTCTTGAGCGCACCCTTAAAGTAGACCCAACCGGCGAGAAACATAATACCACTTTTAACTGTTTACGCACTCTGTCTATGAAAAACTTCCAGCAGATCTCTCTTGTATCCGGCAAACCTGCTCCTTTGACCTACAAAATAAAGTAAATGAGTTTGCTTTCAGTTTCAATACAAAGATCTTGCTATCTACAATGATTACTAAATTTAATTACGACTAATTTACTGCTTATGTATAACTGCTTGTTTTCAAAGCTCCAATTTTTATCCTACCTCATTCCTAACTCCAGCTATAATATTCTCAACTTCGTCATCAGGAAACAAATCAGCTACTTCTCCCGAAGCCAATAAGTCATTAATAAGTACTAAAAATTGTTCATTGGCTACTTGAGCATCTGTCATTAAAAACATTATGCCAACATTTTTAAGACCGGTTTTAATGTATAGCCCCGACAGTTCATGCTGAAAAAGAAGAAATATTATGACCGGATTTAATACTATAGATTGCACATAAATAATAAAGGATTCACAGGTTATTTGTAAAATATGCATCTGGATATTTTACCGTCACCAACGAATGCAAATGAATTCTCACGTAATGTAATGTAATTAAAAAGTAAATTCGTGTTGGATCATTACGAGTATTTTTAAGTTTTCAACCAATGCGTCCTGCCCGTTATGACATACGGAGCTGAGACGTGGACACTCACAATGCGGCTAGTCCACCAGCTCAAAGTCGCTCAACGCGCTATGGAGCGAGCTATGCTTGGAGTTTCTCTGAAGGATAGGTACGGAAGTGAAACTATCCTATAGAGAATTAAGATCACCAATATACGAGTAGCTCAAAAGATTAGCATGCTGAAGTGGCTAGGGACTAGTCATGTCTGCCGACAAACGAACGTTCGGTGGAGTAAGTAAGTTCTGGAGTGGAGATCGCGGCTCGGCAAATGTAGTGTAGGACGCCATCCGGCCAGGTGGGATGTTGATCTGTGAAATGCAGCAGGCAGAAACTGGCTACGGCAAGCCGAGAATATAGCGCAGTGGCGATTTTGGGAAAAGGCCTATGATGATCTTTATACATTTTAAATTTTGAATATACTTATTTTTTATTTATGGGCTTACACAGTCTCAAGTACCTACAGATTTTATTGTCACAATAAAAGTATAAGTCTCAAGTTGTATTGCCACTATAAAAAAAATATATATATTCGCGGTACGTACCTTCAAATCAGAAACTCCATAACCTTTCTTAAGTTGTATTTGAAATACTTCCAAGCTGGATATAAATGCAGCGAGTCTGGACAGCGATTGCTTGCCAGATCCTCCTACACCAACTAAAAGAGCACTTCCTCTGGGACTCTCAAGAATCCTGCTAATTCTAAAAGTATCAAAGGGTTTCGATTTTTTTATATATATTCAACAAGATCAAGAAATAAAACAGCAAAGAGCCTTTCGTGACGAGTACTTAGATATTACGAAATGATATTACGAATGATATTACGAAAATATCTACTTTATTTAACGGACACTATTTTAATATATAAAAAGGTGCTATGTAGGTATAAAAATGTATTTAAAAAAAGGTTAATCAGATGTCATTGTGACTAATTTGACGCACCTGCAAATATGCATCATGGCATCTTCAAACAGCACCAAGTTCATAGCCGCTATGAGATCGTTGTAACTGGCCAAGGCTTCATTAAGCAATTTATTTAGCTGCTGCCAAGTCGATATGGGCATGTATTTGGGTTCTCCGATGCCACCCGCGAAGTGACAGTAGATATTAGGACGTTCAAATACTACACCTTCGTCGATATCCTTATTAAAAAATAGTTATACAACGCCTTGTATCAAGAAACATTCAAAGCGCCAAGGTTTCAATCTTTGCCTATAGGATACTATACAATATAATACGAGAGAATCACAGAATACGAGAGAATGACAAACACAAAAGCTACATGATAAAATAGTAATGAAATTGTTCGTATCGTTTATTTATATCAAATATTACCTCAAAATTTTTCTTGCAAATATCAATCTGCATTTTCAAAAACGCATCAATATCCTTATCCTCTGTTAGTTTATCACCGTACACTCTATGGGTCTCGTGCAGCCATAATCGTATTATATCCGAAGGATTTACCAAACACTCATTAGTACTGAACAGAAAACCCTGAAATATTACAACGTAATTGTTATTTAATTCACTGCCTCTAAATACACTCCAAAGGTCTTGATGATAAAATTAAATAACAATAATATTGTGTTACCTGAAATATATTCGACAAGTCCCGCAAATTAAAAATGTAATGGAATTTGATAGCGGTGGGCAGAAAGACTTGTAACACCTTGTTGTGTAGAGCAATCGTAGCTGCTACAACATTTGCTGTAAGACCAACGATATATTTTATTAACATTATTATTTATAGTTAGCAAAATATATCAACGCTCTTAAAATTATTCAATTAATCAAGTTGTTGCTATGATTGATGTGTATTCGTACCATGCGTTTTATTAAATGAGAATTGTAATTTATAATATACTATTTCAAAACTTACGTGCCAACTTTCCGATTTGCCCACTGATTCTTAACTCTGGATTTGCTAAGTGCTGGCTCAGAATCGAATGATATATATTATTCAGAGACTCAGCATTAGGAAAGCTTACAGCAAACACACAGAAATGCCTCTGCAATCTTGGATTTATGGTGAAACTCCCAGACGTAGGGTTCATGCAAGACACGTACTGAGTATTATGAATATCTTTTAAGGTAAGTTTAGTTCGATCGTACCAATGATTGTAATCTAAATGCTGCCTTATTATCGTATGCGGTGAAACTGTTCCATACGCATCGACCTCTGGCATATTCATGTCGTCAATGAAATAAATTAACGTTTTATTTCCTGGCGGCCCGTAATTTCGTCCAGCCTTTTTCTCTAACGGCTTTTCTAATACTTTCTGTAGCATTTCAGATGTTGTATAGAAGTTGAACGGTACAGATTGAATCGCATAGTTGTCTGATAGCCTATAAAGATTATAAATCATGCAATAAATATGGAATCCCACTTATTTTATTGTATTTTTTATTAATTACGAACAACACAGACGAATTTAAGGACTTATATAATACTTTGATTAATTGAATCAAGCATTTCAGGCTTTTGATTTAAATTTATAATCGGTATTCTAATCTTTTATTGATCGATAAAGTATAACAATTCGAATAATAACCGGGGACATAACAACAAACAGATAAAACTTTTGGGGCATAACAACTACAACTAATAACAAATTTTATTAAATATCTTAAATTTATCAAAGAATCGAAACGTTTCTAATGGCGTAATATAAACGTAACATCACGCCTATAGTTCCCGAAGAGGTAGGCAGAGCAGTGTAGTATACTTCCACGTTTTATCAATTACTTTTACGTCCCACAATAGAATAGGAGGTGAATATTTTGCTATACACTGAGCATAAACCCAGAGTCGGAAATTTTAACTAGATATTCTAACTAGAAAAATCCAATAGTACCCGATCCGGGATTTTAACGCAGGACCTCTCGATCAGCAGTCGCATCTGCAACCACTCCACCAACGAGGCATTTTCAGGGCGCAGTATGACTTTAAAATTAAATTTACATACTTACCCTTGTAATTTTTCATTAACCAGAACTGTTTTACCACAACCAGCCCCACCCACCAACATTACCGGATGTTTATTTTTCATGAGAAGATCCAAAAAGTACCTGATTCTTATTGTTTCTGCTGTAGGTACGAGAACAGCCTTAAATAATAAAATTATAGAAAAATTATAATTAGGCAGAAAATATCGACTTTACGGGTATGAACAATTGTATGAATACTGGATTGTCAAAAACCAGACTTATTAAATTAATTGAAATATTAATTTTAATTTACATTACCTGCAGTGGAATATCAGAATCCAATTCAAATTTAGTTATCTTTTCAGTCCATGGTGTAAATTGCTTCGTATCAGAATCGATGTAGTAGTCGAAAACTGTTCCGCCAGCAGGAAATTTGACATTCTTAAATTCATTTACCCACCATTTAGTAAATTCTGCAAAACCAATACATGTTGCTTGAAGAAAAACGAAACAAAACAAATATAATCATTATTACCTACCAACTCTATAATCGACATTCGTATCTTGAAACATAGCAGATCCAAAAGCCCAAACGCATGCGAACACAAAATATATGTCATGCCATTCTTTAGGACAATCCGGTGGAGTATTCTCTGGGACGAGTAAACAGTTGAGAAGATGACAAAGCATTTGCACATGTGCCATATCTGCAATTGGCGTTATCTTCTTAAATCTGTTTCTGACTGTCTCCAAACAAGGAGGTATGTATTTATCAAATAATATTACTAGATTGGACTTTTCCGCTGGAATCTTTCTCGTTTCTACCCAGCTCGTTACATAACTGAAAAAAAAACGATATTTGTAAATAAATAATAACATTTAAACACGATCGTTAAAGTTCGTTGAAGAAACTCTATTAAAAAGTTCTAACTGTTTTGCGAGGGGTTTAAGCTGAGGATTGAATTTATATGTTAGAGTTCCGAGTATATTAAAGATTGAATACGTATAACCTGATGAGTAGAGTTGACCTGAAGGCCCATTTCTTACTTTTAAAACATAAATGAAATACGTACGGATTCCAGCCTAAATCTTGAGGATTGATATATAAAATGCCGGCTCTAGATACAGTAGCCGGAGTTGCAGTTCGAAGATTAGAAATTTCAAACATAAGTCTCATACTCGGTGTAAGCGCAATTCTTTCGTTGCTGGCCAAAGTCAGTATTTTATTGTCATCCATGACCGTATTTAGTGATTCGATCCACATTGGGTCTATGTCCCCGTCCAACAAAATCCACTTTGGATTTTCTCCAACAATGTTCGCTTGATCTCTCATAATTACAGAAAATAATCCATCCTTCCATTCTCTTGTGGCTGGATTTATGATACCAAATAATTCATCATTAGTCACGGCTTTTGGATTTAGGTCAGTATAAATAGGTTTTTTTCTCAAATTTTGATAGGTTTTAAAGAGCGTCTTCCAAACTTGCGTTTTACCAGTGCCTGCATTACCAACGATGAAAACAGAATGACGAACTTCTAGTAGTTCTTCTAATTGAACAACTTTAAGAATGAAATTGTCTTCCGGTTGCAGTGTCAAGTCCATTGCAGCTTGTTTAACCGTCCTTTCAAATTCCAGGTCTCTTTTCCTTGGCACTTCTAGTGCGGGAAACAGGTCTCCAATCAATCCCATGAAAACAGGCATATCATCTGTTACGACTTTCGGTATATTAAAATCTCTTAATGTCCTCATCAACACCTCTTCTTCAGGTCTACCAGGATCTCCCCGCTGTTTACAAATAATAGTGTATTCTATTATAAACAGTCCAAATGTGGTTTTCATCAGATTCACTTCAAGTTCAAATTAGGTTTGATAAATTAAAGCCTAACCACCTCTCGATACTCATTTGCTACTGAGCAAGTGAGCTGTCACTAAATTGTGTGCATCCATCTCTATTAGACTAGTATTAGTAGTACATACGGAGTAGTCTGGCAATTTAATATAATAATGTTACTTTTTATTTCTCATTGCTAAAACCTTACCTTAAGAGATCCGGCTACAACAAGAACGGATTTAATAGCACGTAATCCCCAATCATAATGATCTTGTTTTGACAATAATTCCTTGCATAATGTATATAGTGTTATAAACTTTCTTGCCAGAATTTTAGCGTCTTGGAATCCTTCGGCAACAAGCATGATTTCACAAATCAGTTCGAAATCTGGAACGACCATGGCACATGGTCTAAATAAAGCCTTCAAATTTTCAGGTAATTCTGTTCTTCCCGCATATCCTGGATTCATAGTAATAAAAATTCCAACAGTTGGCACTAATACTATTATTTCTCCCATAAAATTGAACTTTTCTTTTTTGTCCCTGAAATTTTATTGCAATTTTTAAATATTTTAAATGAATCTAATTGTCACGATGTTATGTTAGAGTTTACCTTATAGCATCTTGTACAGACTTAACTTGAACGGCAACAACTGACAAAACTTCAACTGAAATTCTGTTAAACTCGTCGAAACAACCCCAAGCTCCTGTTTGTGCCAACCCTTTGTAGATATTACCACATGACTGAAAGCAAGACACAAATCGCAACAATACCAATACTATCCATGTGGAAGTACAGGTAACACTTATCTCACATTGTTATGCTTACGCAGCATTACTCTTTATCTGGTTCTTATTAAATTTAAAATGTAGGTAGTTGAAACCTTGGAGAATATAAAAATCTTTGTTTTCTTTTTTACACGCTTTTAATTTTGTTAATACAAGCATAATTTTCGCGCGATGAAATTCTCAGAGTGGGACAGACGATTACGTAAATGTTCTTAAAAATTTATTGAACCAATTTATTTAAAACTATGATCTCATTAAATTAAATGAAAGAAAAATCAACAGACGTTCGTTATCTTACATCTCATTGAAGTAGGCGAGTAAGGTCTAGTGAAATACTCGTAATAATAAAGAAAACTTGAGTTTCCTAAAACTCGCACTCAATAACTTTATAATTACCTGATAATCCATTTGTTCCGAACAATTAAAAACGTAAACCATAATACCCAGGGCTCTTCCTAAATCTTTGGTTGTCTCCGTTTTGCCTGTACCAGCTGGACCAGCAGGCCCGCCACCCATAATCAAATGTAGAGACTAGAAAAAACAATTTGGTAAAAAAAAAAATTTTTACAATAATTTCCAGGAACACAGTAAAAAATATTTTTAGTTAACTTTACCTGTGTCAATGTAATATAACATCTATCTGTTAATGGCGTAATTACCAACCTCGGAGTGTTCCCTAAATATTCGTAGCTGTACCTGAATTGTGCGTCACATATATTAGCAAAACAATGTGATTCCTTTTCGCCCCATCTGAAATCATACGTACGTAAAGTTTGTTCCTACAGCAAAGTTACAAATTATTTTAGAGCATACGGATTACTTTAATTTTCAAAATGAATGACAGATAATAATGACAAAAAAAATAATGTTGCAAATTATAAAGTGAAGTGTTATTAGCAAAATTTGTTTTTAATACGTGGGGATGATTCATTAAAAAAATCGCACTGAACCTGTGTCTTAATTGTGACTGCCATTGAAATGCCGAACCTGCTTCCACTTTTCCCTGAATTAATTTACTTACAACGTCTCTAGAATGAACGTCGATTGTACAAATAGTCATAATTTTCTGACGGTCTTGCTTACTAAGCTCTCCAATCAATAAAGATATCAGTGTACTAAGTTGACCTAATTGTTTCTTATAATAATCTTTGAGAGCGTTATCATATCCTTCTTCTAATCTCGCAAAAGCAATATTAACTTCAGAGGTCCACCAGATTTGTGAACAACATAATGATACTTGTGCCATAAAGTCGAAAAGCCACTGCTCTCTAGGCTTTTCTTCGTATGACACTATTGCTTCACTAAAGCATTGTCGAATGGTAGATCTCATTATATCTTGCAATCTATTCAGCCATATTTCAACCTGTAATGTGTTTTAAGCTTAATAAATTATTACAAATATTTCTTACAAATACCTCTTTATATACCTACCGCTCCAGTGCAATCACAAGTTCCATGAAATGGTACGAGTTCGCCATCCTTCGCGATCATCCCTTTCGCTACCTTTTCGCCAGGATTTTCAGTTTCAGTGAAGTGAAGCTTCGCTATAGAATCGAATAATTTAGTCAAATGCCTGAAATAAAAACGATGATGACAGTAAAACAGCTGAAATTGTACAAAATAATTCTAAAATACGAAATTTTTACCTTATAACCAAATCCGCTTGGTTTCCATTTGATAGAATATCCAAAAGGTCGGCAGAAGAGACGAAATAAAATCTTGGAAAAGCCAGCCTTTTAGTTTCCAAGTACTCAGCAAGAGCCTTCTCACATATGACTAAATCCTTTTGTAAACTGTCAAGTGTTGCTACGAGACCTTCCTTATTCGTACCTTTTACAACGTTTGGTGTTTTGGACATATCTTCCGATAGAATCTGCGGATGATAAAACAGTAAAAAAGCAGTTTAATGTAATCGGGTAGCTTAATAGGCCTTCTATATTTTCCTTACTTTAAACTCTGCATCGATTCTATCAAACCTCGCCGAATCTTCTGGAAGCTGTTTCCTTATATCTTCAGAACTCATAAATATACTCTCTAAATGTGTCCACGTTCTTTGCACCTCGAACCACACCGTTATAACCTGATCTGCCACCGATAGTCTTTGTTGCCAGCTGGAAACTTCTTCTAAGAAGTGGGCAATAAACTTTGAAGTAATAAGATTTTGCAGTTGAACCTAAAATTTTTATATAAAAGTGAATGTGTCTGCAAAAATTCTATTGTTGCGAATTATACATTTTTAATGTTTATTAACCTGATTCTCTTCTAAAGTTTCAATAAGTTCTTCACTAGCCCTCAATAGAATGCACCCTGTTCTAGTATGGACTTCTTGTTCAAACTCCATTCCACTCCAAGTTGTATTAAGATCCTTAAGAATTTTTTCCATAGACATTTCTTTAACAGCTTTATCAACTATATTTTTAACTTCATCTTCACATTCATGCAAGTTTAGTGCTAATAAATCTGCCAGTGTTGTATTTTCATCCATTACAATTCTTACCTATATTGGATAGTGAACGTTATAAAAGTGTTTTAACAATGACTAAAAAAATATTAACAGACACGTTTTTTTTTTATTGTAAAATAAGAAAAGTATAGTACGTTACTAAAAGAAATGTTTAATTTTGAATGACAACAATTTTGAACTTTGTACACGTGGTATGATTTAAAAACGACACATCATGCACGAAAGCATGTGAAATCATTATAAAACATAAAAATTAATAAGATCAATGCGATATTTACATTGGATAACACAAGGCACTGTTATACTTACAGTGAGTTCAGGTGGTAATGCAGCTAAGCTCTGTGGATAATAAATATATTTACATTCCCAAAACATCGCAATCCACACATTCATAAACACCATCAATAAATTTATGCACAGATAATGTATATAACTTAATTCACTTTTATGCAGTCATTACATGCTGCTTCAAACAAAATTAATTTTAAAATAAAAGAAGAATCGCATGCCATTGTTAAACAAAAAAACAACGCACGATGTATACAAACATGCAAAATGCTTTACATTAAAATTTATAACAATCACCACCAATAAAATGAGCCACACAAAATATGAATATGTACAAATACAAATATATCCATCCGACTGTAAGCGTTACCTTAGTAGTTCTCATAAGTTGGTCCCAATGTCTTTCCCTAATTGCGGGATTTTGAAGCTCCCCTACAGCCCTTAAAGATGTTAACATATTTTTCACAGTAGCCTCCAAATTAATGTACGTATCCCAACTGAAATTTTTAGTATTAATAATTGTCAATTTGTGTGAATCACATCACATAGCTTTATTACATTACGAGTATATTAATAAAATGTTATACCTCCTCATTTCCTTATCCAACAATCTTATCTCTTTTGCAAACTTCTTGCATTCGATGTCCATATTTTCCACGTCTATCTTACGCCAAGGTGTGGTTTTCCAATCCTCAATACTTGTTCTGACTATGTATACATAATCCCAGAGTTGCTAAAATATTTTATCTTTAAACGTCACTTCTATTATTATTACAATTGTATTAAAATTTACGTTATTTCCTTCTAAATTACCTTTAACATGCGCAGTTCCTTGCGGCATTGTTTTAACAATTTAAACTCAGGTACATTTACTTCAAACAATGAACCGGACTCTTGTATACTTTTCATTTCGTCTTCCAAATATAACATTTCATTATCAACTCTCGACATAACCGCATAGGGATCATCACATTCGTATTTGAAGAACTGTTAGCAACATGATTAATATAAGTCAAATATTTCAGATATTTATTTAGATATTTAAATTTATAAGTCAAATTAATAGAACACAAAATTGAATACTTACATCATATCTTTTAAAAACTTCTCTATAATAGATCACGTGAATATCAAATGTAGTGATCTTTTTTCGTATGCAAGACACTTCTGCCGCTTGTAATGGAGCAACTTGTTGTTTTACTGTTAAGGCCAGTTTTTTCGTTGATTGCCATTGTTCTGGTAGTTCCTTAGAATAAAATTGATAAGATTGTGAATATTCTAAATAAAATGAGTTGGCAAAATAACGCCGAGTACGAAAAATATTTTACTAACTTGTAAAAGCACGTTGACTTCTTCGGGAATATCCATGTCGTAAAATTTAAGCAACTCTATGGTTTCAGTCAACGGTTGAAACATATCGTCTGTCGTAGCAGTTCTGTCTTTAACATGCATTAAGTAACCCATTACAGTTACTAAAGCTTCATAATCACCCTCTGGAACTGGTTGAAGTAAGCCTAAAAACAAATATACCAGTTGTCTTGTGTGTTTATGATAAGACTTTAATAAAAAGGATAATTACTACGACATTACCTTCATCGGCCTTACGGATGAAATTTCCTAAATCAGTAAGACTGGATGTTACATTGTTTACTAAATGTTCTTTATACATATTACCCCATTTTCGAACGGTATTTAGAAGAGCTTGACGAAATGGCCTAACATCGACCTAAGAAGTAAATAAACATTATATAAAGCGGCAGAAACACAGGTGAACAAGTTCAAGTAAGGATTGTTATAAATATTTATAGCAACCTGAAACCAGCAATTAAATACTTTGTATGATTCCATATCTTCAATATCCAAGAAAAGATTTTCATAGTGGTCTATTTGTTCTCTAAATGCCTCCATTTTCGGAGCGCATGGAACTGGAGGTTGGACGTCCTTATCTTCTGAACCAATTTTATCAATCTCTTCAGCACTTAATATTCTACCATATGTTAAGAACACTTCCATGATGGCATCCCTTTCTTCGAGCCAAAGGTATGAATAATTTTCAAAAGTTTTACAGAAATCATTGGCATCTTCAATAACTCTCTCTATCCAATTTAAAATATTATCTTTCATTTCTATTATATCGTCGTTACTTACAATTTCATCTTCATAAGACTCGGCTTTTTTAGAATTAATTCTTTCAGTCAAAGATGACATTTTTAATATGTCGTTAATAAGGTTATCAATCATTGCCGTGAACCCTTTCTCGTCACTTGGATCTAAACTTGGTACAAACGCCATATCAGGCTCCCACAACTCTAGTTGAGCTTCAAACAAAGGAGCAAGTTTATTACTGGGATTCATATGTTCCGATATATATCCTAAACTGAAATAAAAAACATCAATGTTGTTTATTAGTATATGCATTCCTACATACATACATACATATCTTCACGCCAGGTCCCTTGCAGGGTAGGCAGAGAGCACAGAGTGCCAAA
>DWDV01001113.1:0-14061 GCA_018245615.1 Mimoniades ocyalus
CGCAATACCACTTATTTAGCCTGGATTCTGCCTCTATTTGTTTGTAAGTAAAGAGATAATGTATCGAAACATGGCGGTAACTCAATACCTGTTTTATCGACGGATCGGAAGCTAACTGATGGCGCTCGAGCCCGAGTGAATTATCTGCTTCGAAGACTCTATAATTTATTATGTTAGTGCTGGTAGATTTGCTAATGTCTTTTTGTGGGCTCCATGAGTAAACATGTTTTTGAATTTCGAACCTACCACATTGATTACTGTTGAACTTTTAAAAAATACCTGAAATATTTAATGTCGTTATTATTTACTTTAGGTACACAATTACAGTTATTTAGATATTTGAGACCACTAGCAATAATACTAAAAACAATGAATTCCATACGAATACTCACGATTAGAAACATTGAACAGAATTGCAAATTAATATATCTATCATCAATTACCTAAGAAATTTTCATCAAAATAGCACAAATACCTTTTTCCTCCATCTCCTCAATATCTCGGATGGCAGGCGAACGTTTCACTTTGTGAATTGGAATCTTTAAATTGAACTGCGTCTAATGTACATCTTTTTATCGGAGCCCTTCGCGCTGAAGTCAACCGTTACGAAAGATTACTCTTTAACAAAAGGACGCGCGGCTAAAAAACCTTCCCTAATGGGATCTCCGGATCGATTCGCCATCTATGAAGTCACGTAGAATATTAAAACTGTACATTTAAAAAACGATGCTTTTTGTACAAACAGAAATCCACATATTTCTCGATGTAGCGGAGGGGCTAGAGATGAAGCGGACGGTAGGTACGGCCTGTCACGGGATTCTAGAAAACATAAAGGTTTGTTGCGAAAATACTTGGAATGGAATGAGTTCGCGCCTTCTATTCATTCCTCTTAGTTTTAATCAATTATATCACATGCTGGCTGATGGGGGTTTCTGAAGTATTCGGAACTGGCGTGAGTGTATGAAGAGAGCGATAGATACATTTGGCACTCAGTGCTCTCTGCGTACACCTTAAGCCCCCTAGCGTGATGATATAATAAGTTAATGTCATTATGGTACAGTTACATTAGTGTGTTTCAGTTACTCCTTGACGCAATATGCCTATTCAAACAGTTCATTATGTTGCGGTGTGTACGAGCGGAGACGAATGCCCGTCGGCGCGGTGTCGGCAAATTGGTGCCCGTCAAAGGGTTTCGACGCGATAAAGTTGCTTTCCTGGACATAACTATGTCACTTCGCACGCTATCGCTTCCCCTGTTCACTATGCAATTAATATAATCAAGCTAACGGCACTTAGTCATAATTAGGTACTAATAACAAACCATTACAAACCTAATTAAAAGTGATACTAAGCCAAAAACTTGATAATATTAAATAATGAATTCATAATTATAAATGACTATTTTTTATATACAAATGAAACGTAAACGTAACAACGTAATATCACGCCTGTAATCCCTGAAGAGGTAGTCAGAGGAGTGTAGTTTCACCAGTTACGTTTACGTCCCACTATGGAATAGGTGGTGAGCCTATTGCCATACGCCGGGCACATTTCCAGACTCCGAGCCACAACTAGAAAATCTAAATTATTAAAATCCAGTAGTGCCCGAATCGGGATTTGAACATAGGACCTCCCGATCGGCAGTCCTGATTGCAACCAACACGACCAACACACCTATAAATAAAATGTCCAATTAAAATATTTACCTATAGGGATGAAATCCAACCAGTTTCTTATAACGTGGCCAGTCTCATATAAATATGGAACTGCAAGTGCATATGGATTAATTTCCTTGATAGTTAAAATATCGCCCGCGGGGGCACTTAGTAACGATACAATTTTAACTGGCTTCTTATTACAGCGAATGTACAATATTTACCGACTTCTCCTTGCTAGGAATGACTAATCATTTTTACGTTTCGATATGAAATAAATAACAAACAATGATTATTCTTGTTCTGTATTTTTAGAACATAGATTGTCGTGCACTTTGAACCAATAATACAATGAAAGATATTAAATTAGGTCGTATATTATTCATAGTCGAAGGCGAATAAATCCTCACTAATGCAGTAATATGAGAAGCTAATCAAATGAAATGTTAAATTAATCTGTAATGCAACACATAAAAGAGAAAGCTTTAAATCATAATTGAAATCTTCTTATCGCTTCCAAAAACTGAACCAAGTGAGCAGTAGAACACAATAAATCAATCGGTCAGCTGATAGTAGGCGATGTGTTTAACAATACAAAATACTTCGCTGCCGAGCGCATAAAAGCTTATCGCGCCGCTATCGTGTGTCACGACCTCACAACGCAACTGAATTGCGGCTACACGGCAATGGAAATCGGATTTTTTAATGTAAATAAGAAAACGTCTCGTGAGATTTTTAAATTGTGAAATATAAAAGAATTGTCAAGCGAGAGTTCTGTAGAAGAATATAATCAAATCGTTATTCTTGCATACTTCCAGTTCCAATTTATTAATGCAGAAGCGGAGTATAACATTATTTCTGTTGTCACAAATATTTTTATAGAATTTATTATAAATGTAATTCCTACGAGTTACAAATATGACTGTACTTTTATTATTAAGCACAAACAAGATTTATGCTTGTTAAAAACGTTTCATATGCCTACAGTTACCACCAGTTTCGCGAAGTCCAGCTATCAGAAAAATATTTAAAACAGTATTGACAAGTCTTCTCTTTAATTGTTAAACTATACTTTTAAAGTATTATTACTTGTTGTCTATTATCTTAAAAAGGTATGTAAAAATTAATAAATTTTATTCAACATCACAGATCCTATATCTCAGAATACGACTGCAGATGTAACCCCATACTAGGAACTCCATAAACGAGTCAGGAACTGTGGAATGAAATAAAATTTCTGAAAACAGTTGAAACTCAATTCTTTGGGAGTCTAGTGCAAATTGGTCATAAAGGAGATAGTGCCAATGCATAGAGATAGGAAGGCGAGCGTGAAGAAATTCTTGATAGCGACGATGCATTGACGGCGAACGGATGAGTAAAGTGAGACGCTGCTTGCATAGCAATAACTTCACCGATCTGTCATATGGGCAATGGGTATAAGACACGCGATACCGAAATATCAGATCCCTAGAGAAACTACGTGTAACTTAAATCGATGTTAATCGCTGAATAACTCGGTGAAACTATGTATTTCAATATTTTAATTTAGGTTACTAATAAAAGTCACGTATTCTTGCTTCGACTCAGAATAACTAGGTTAAAACTAGGTTTTAAAAAAAATCTGAAACTGTAAATAAATGATTACCCAGAAATCGATAAATTATTTTAGTTCATCATTAAAAAAAATGTCTTAAAATTTATACTCCGTTATCGGAACTTCATTCAATGATTGATGACATCAGTTTAGTAAATCTGACTCGCTTTTAATAACAAAGTTTCGGTGAAACAAAATCATCAATTGGATAATTCGTTGCCTAGAACGAACGATCCCAAGAAACGGTGAATATACACGGAATTGACGAAGAATGGCGTTCCTTCTAAGCTTGCATCGTGTTCGTCGACCGCATATACCGTAACGTGCGTTTCATTGTTGTCTGTACTCGAGTGAAATTTTAAAAACATTACGAACACAACAAATTTATCAGGTACATCTATATCAGAATGTAATTTCATTGTTATGTAACATAACCTTATGGAATCATTTATAATTTAAAAAGTCAATATGTTAACTTGTCTTTATAAAATACAATATGTGAGGCTTAACACAGTCATGTGCTTTTACCACATAATGTTTTATAATCATAAATATTCTTATCTAATTCATTCAGAAATTGGGTCACTGTTTTACTTTCTCAATAATATTTCTGCATAAACCTGTCAAGGGTATATTTTTCAACGCCATAATTAACACAAAAAATTTAAATAAAGAGCACGTGAATAATCGTATGAAAACTCACTTCAAATTTAGGGCAGTCCATTTTCCTCGGAAATGGTTTTAATGAGAACGTACTTTAAGTAAATTTTGCACCAAATTTAGAGCAATTGGAGCACATATTAAGTTACGAGGGTACAGTTTACAAAACCAAACGTACTCTTGCGTGCAGACAAAATACTCGTCTCATATAACATTGCAAAGCTAGTAGCGGGATCACATTCGCTGAATGTTTTCACTTCATGTAAATGTGGATTTAAGTAGTCAAAGCGCAATTCGAGTTTGCATGAAAACCGTAATATTTTTATACAATATATCATTGTACTACAAGAAAAATATGTTAATTAGGTACTACAAAATTTGTTAATGTGTTTCGACATACAAGGCTTTGAATATATTCTTCTAGTAACACGCCTCATACTAACGTCATCTTAATTCCCACTATTTCAAAAATTTTTATATAAATATTACAAAGATTTGAAAATCTAAACTTTGTTCTACTGCATCTGCAATGTTTATTTCGTCCCACTGCTGGGCACGGATCCCACTACTATCGGAGCACCACAACATTTTGGGCATATATCTCCACGCTGATATTAAAACGATTCATAATGTGTATGTAATTTTATTTGTCGTGCACAAAGTTATTTACCCAATTATCAATTATGTATATCAATCAATTGGGAGTGTTCTACGTTCTTCTGCCTACTTCTTCGGGGATTACAAGCGTGATGTTACGTTACGTATCAATTATATTCCCATGATACTGTAATATAGCAGAAAGGTGCGGTAAACTTAGTGATAAATTATGACTAGGGGAAACCGAGGGATTTGCGGCTTAGCCCGATCATAATTCCTTGTTCCAACATGTACCTATGTAACCAGGATTATGGAAGCTTGGAACTATACATGTATATATTTAGATTGATAAATGTAAGAAAATGCGCAGTGCATAAACGTGAAAAATGAATTACAGCAAGTGTATAGCAATTATAGCAAGTAACAGAAAACGTGGATGCCATCAGGTGTACCTAGACGCAGTTAAATGCCTTGGCCAACCATGGGCAGCAGTGAAGGCAGAGCGAGAAGTTGTATACTGCGACCCACAACCATCATGTCCAGCGTGCTGATTATGGGCAAAGAAGGCCTATTACCTGCAGTTAACTGTAATAGGTTGATGATGACGATGAAGTCATCACGTAACATAACCTGTTCAATAGTTGAATTTTTATCTCAAAAACGAAAGAGTGACCCTTATAACTAGGATTTAACCGGGCACAAATACAGACTCCGAGCCAGTACTAAAGATTTCCACTACAAATTCTAGGTTACAAAATCCCAGCATAACACCCGATCCGGGCTTTGAATCCAAGATCAGCTGTTACGCTTGCAACCATTCGACCGACTAGATGATTACATAAAAATCCTATTTATCAAAGAATGAGACTGTAAATACTACCTTAATGAATCACTAAAGAAATAAAAATGACCATCAAAAAAGGAAGGAAGCGGTGGCAACCAATCAAAAGGAAGGTGGATCCTACAATTTGTATGGATTAATTAGACGAGGCTGGAACTTGGGGAAGCAATCAACGAACCTTTTAATTATCTTCGAATAATTCGCGGTTAAAAATGGCAGGATTTAAATATCCAGTCGAGCAGCAACTTTCCTTGCGTTTCAACAATTACAAAAATAAATATTCATTTATTAATAGTAATCCTTCGTTGTAAGAAGCAATTATAAATTTCATAATAATGAGCATTAATTTGTAATAGATGCACTACTTATAATCTTTAAAACTGTATTTTGATTTCTTCCTAATGATGACTTCATTTGGAACATTTTCTTCTACCTCAGTAGTCATTACTCGTCCGTAGCATTACGAATTCGGCATACTCAAAATTATCTTTACCGTCGTCTTAATTAATAACCACAAAAGTTTCGATTGTCAGTGGCCGATCGTAATCGGTCGTCTCACGTTCCATGTGCTCGTTGAGAATTTTAATTGATAAAATTATGACAATGTATCGATTACGTTATGGTGTATTTTTATCAGATGGTAGTGACAGAGCATTGAAAGCTCGCAAGCCATTTACCGTTAAGGTGAAGCACAAAAAGAGCAATCGAGTATGAAATTGTTGTAAAGGATCCGCATTCTATCGTGTGAAGATAACCGGTCAGTTGTTCCACGCCGTTGCTGGACATTTCTATGTCGTCACACAATTATTTACTTTGCCTCTAAAACTAATTTGTTAACTAGTTTCAGATAGGTACTTAATTGAGGCGGGTAATAAACAGTTTTACGAAAACCATTCTTTGTTTTATGTCCTTGCATAAAGCACGGTAAGTAAGTCGTAACGATTGTCATCAGACTTATGCTGTTACAGTTCCACTTTTATGCATTTACGATATTTTATTATCATCGAACAGAGCACTAGTGACAGCAAAGATGGTATCTTGGCGTTCACATCTTTAGGTACAAAATAATGTGCGTTTTGTTATTAGATACCTACTCCCCTTAGAGTTGTCCAATAGATTCTCCAAGAAGCGTAAAATCTGTCAATTCGTTCTCATTCTGAGAGAAGACCCGTTTCCAGCAGTAGACGATGAGTATTGTTGGTGATGAACGAAACATTTAGCAACTAATACTGTGTATTTCTGTATCGAACGTCGGTGTAATTGGTTAAGTATGAAAAATTTATCTCAGAAGAAATGCATTTTTGTTTAAATATGAATATATTTCCATTAGTAGTTGACATGAGTTTCACGTCACGTGGTCGCATGTCAGTGTATTACAAGTACGCTATGTCACCAAAGTATACACGTCACGATTTCCGTCACGTACCGCATACGAGCGTGCACGTTACTTTGTAAACATTGACATATCTGTATTGTTTTAATGCGATATGTGTATTGTACTAAATACTTGCTAATTTATTTGACATGAAATTTATTTGCTTACATTGTGAGTATTAAATGAAAATTATAAAAACAGTGCTTTTTCATAAACCAAATAATCGGTATTTATGTAGGTACCTAGAAAGTTTATATAGGAAAATAGTGTACAAGTTGTCGCAATTTAAGCTTAAAAAACAAAGTTCGTCTATAAAAAAAAAACAATGAAACAAAGCTGATTGCTTCCAAAAAAAAATTGGCTTAGTTAAAAATTAAATTAAAATGTATTAGCTTTTCTGCTTTGATATAAATTATCGATGAAATGAGTGAACGTTAAAATTACTAACCTTCGTTATTATATTCAAATGTAAAACAAGTTACTGTCTTTCACTATCACTTTTTTTATGAACGTACATTACATGACTTACTTTGTAAAAATCTGCTCACGAGACGAGGTAGTAAAAATTAAGAGTATGGGTGCAGGTGATAAACACTCGGCCGTATGAGTCGAGATTACAATCGCAAGGGGTGTATGCATGTGGGCCGCGCGTATGCAGTTGAGAAAGGATCGCTCGTTAACGATTAGCTGTAACCGTGCGTTTTATGTAGTAAAAAAAATAATAATAACAGAGAATTTTTTTAAGCGCTAACCTCAGAAAAAAAGTCGAAATCCAAATACATTACTGCTGTAAAGATAGAATTTAAACCTAAAAATAAATAACGAAAATATTTTTTCTGTTAAAAAAGAGACTTTAAAAAAGTTTTTATTACAAATTCTTTATTCACAAACCATTTTGCGACTCCCACAGAGCAATGTTTGAAAAAAATGTTACACCTATTTTATAAAAATTTTCTTACAACCAGATTTTTATTCACATGCATATGTTCAGCGTTAAAATAGATAAATTAGGTAGTTAAGGTCTTTTGAAGAAAAAAAAACCCCACCCGGAGACTGTAAAAAACACGACAAAGGGTTAACATGTAACTAATTAAATTTCGGTCCGAAACTTTAAGAAGCGACTCAAAATTGGTTTTAGTTTATGGTTTGATGGCGGGAGAGGGCATTTGTAGTGCTTGCTTTTTGACACACTGACAGCTTATTAATGTAGACTCAAAAATAAAAGGCCGGTATTAAACCATACACAAGCCATGCTTAGACTATAATAAAATGAAGTTTTTTTTATCTTATTGCATTAATACAAGATAAACTTTGTATAATGTAGAAGAAGCACGTTAGTTTTGTAAAGATAACTATTTAACATTCAGTGCTGTCTGCCTAGCTTGTAAGATTTCTGGCGTAATAATACAAAAATAATGGTAAAATGTTTAAGTTTTTTTTATATAAAAAAAAACGGTTATAATACCACAAAACTAAATATAACAAAATTGCTAAACAATGTTCACTAAATTTAGTGTATTCATCATTCATTCCATCATTCACAAAAAACACGACCCACGCACGCGTGCACCTCGAAGCACCGCTGTGAAAAATATCGCCCCAAATCACGCGTTATCTAAACTTTAGCGTTTCACACTCACTCATAACGCCATCTAGATAGAACTTGACGCATAGAGCCGTTATGGACTGCGCTGGAGAGAATGTGATGACAGGTGACGGGTGGGCTCCAAGGCGTCGCTGAGTTATGAGCGCTGGCCCACGACTCATTACCGCCCGTGAATCGCTCCGTCTTAACCAGTGAGATTACTTGAGATATGGAATATTTTCTTATTAAGTGCACTCGATTATTAGGTACCACTACGCAGTACTGTTTAAAATTTTATTTTGATTTTTGAAATTTTATTTGTAATACTTTTAAAGTTGTTATAACGGCTTTATTGGAAATAGTCACATCTTTACGGGGTATATTTAGCACTTCTTGCTGTCTACCTAACCCATAAAGGATCTACAGCGATGGTGAAATAATAAGACTTATGTAAATTGTTCTTGAAATATTTAATGTTTTTATTATTAAATTAAGATCTAGATCTATAAAAGCGACATTTAGATTTCAACATTATAATTTATATTTTAACATAAGTGCTTATTTTAAAAAGATGCAGTAGCGCACCTATGGAGTTTCTTTCGCCGCTTCTTCTCCATAACGAAGCATTTTCCGAAGCGGTGGCAGTTTCATTTTGACGTGCAAAAAGTGTTGTAATGAACCAATTTTGAATAACTCATATTCGAATTAGATTTCATTATGCCTGTCAACGATACTTTTGATTGACAATATATTTTTTCAAAACTAAAGTACATACTTTTCCGACTAATTTCACCGTGACTTATATAAATTTCACTTTCCCCCACTCATTCATTCGCAACGGCGCGGCGTCTAGATAGAACATGAAACATAGAGTCGTTATGAACGACGCGACGCCACGCCGCGAAAAGATGGCGATGACAGATGGCGGGTAAACTTCAGGGCGTCGCTGAAAAATGAACGCACGTCCATTACTCATTACAGTCTCCAGACGTATACGCACGGTAACACTACAGCTATGCACGAATATAGCAAATGTCTTTGGTTTTGTGCGACATTTTGAGCGTTATTTGGAAATTTTTGGTGGTCTTAAGACTATTCATTTTTTATTGTTCATTCGCAACTGTGTTTAAGTGTGATTCTTCACGGATTCTTCGAGTGTTCCCTGCTCGGTAATTTATATAGCGCTGAGACTACTGCTTTTCTTGTTCAAACAGCCCTCGATCAGCTGTTTCCATTGAATGTTGAGTAGTCATTGTTTGTAAAATTGCAATCACTTTGCGCTGTGGGAATCGTGGACTATCATGCCATCGGCATTTCCACGTTTCAAAGGATTTAAACTGATGAGACAGTGTAACTGTATGTTACGTTCGTCCAACTGATGTTTCCGACAGTAATTGTATAAGAAATGATCATGTTGTGTGATCACGTTCCATTGCTTTTATAACACGAAACAGTGACCATGTGAGGAGTTGATAAACGATAAATGTATCAAAGAAATCTCTGTTAGGTAATGTAGTCGGGTAATATTTTTGGTTTATCATTTTTTACACTGCATGCTTGTGCATCATTTATTTGTAAGTAACATTGGACTAATATATCTACAGGCGTCGTAATACAACCGCCATACAACGTCTAATAAATATTTCTAATTTAGATTTACTAGTAGTGGCTCAGAGTCTACTAATTGCTAGACAATATCATGGTAAATTAATCAGTAATATCATTTATCATTACATATGTATTAGCATAATAATTAAAGCACGTACGGGTCACCTATTTTTCGTAAATTTTATATTGTATTCTTTAAGATCCTGTATACCAAACTGACAAAGCAAGCATTCTATTCATTAGTCAGCCATAAGTCGTTGACAAATACGATAGTACAAAAAAACAGGTTTCCTTATGTCTTATTGGGTACTAAGCATCGATGACTCAGAACGAAACCAATACCAATGTAGGTTGTCTACTGATTATTTCAGTAAATTAAAACCAGATGGTCAGTCAGCCACCACTGTCTTTATTATTACTTTGAATATTACACGGGGCTCAATAGATTAGCTATAATGAATGAATTAGTACTGAATCGTGATCTAATACATTATTTATTACGTATAAAATATTCCGTGAACGTTTCATGCAAATGTAGGTACGAGTACGTCTATGGTTCGGCTTATATTTCGTATTTCATACATTTGATTTTTTATGCCTCGCTCTACTGTTCACCTGTTTGCCTAAGAACACATTCCTAAATGTTATGGAAGTCGTCATACATCAAGTTAATGCATGACGATTTACATAGCGTGCTATGTTTCCAATGTGTTTCATTCGTAAATTGGAAAAGGAAGTTGTTAAAACAAAAATGGAAAACATCAAAGGACGCTAACCAAGAATAAACTATCATGTATGAAGTGTCTATTCGTAGAATATTTCATAGTTCATGCAGCTTTTGTATTCACGTCGAAATATATAAAAGATCACAATGTAATTTGTTCGCTGGATAACGGTACGTCTCCCAAACATCTGTGTAGGAGATTATGGTTTAGCGCAAACGAATATACATGGAGATAATAATTCACGTATTACTCGAAAGTGAGAGAATGCAAAAGCACCGATAACCGATAACGTAAGAACAGAAGCCGATCCTATCTTTTGTGCCCTTTTGTTACGCGCACAACACAATGCAGTTGTAAATTTTTGGGATCTTAACTCCACAATGTTCCCGTCGTTAATCTATGAATCCGTTGTAACTCGAAGCGGGGTTGGGATCTTTTGTACCTGCTTCGTTCCTTCGCCTTTTGTGCAGCCCCTGACATGTGCGGGACTGCGACAAAAACCGCCTTGTGCAATATCTGCCCCGAGATGTCTGAGTTGATTTGAAAATAATATGGATGAATCCGAAACGTAATATACCGGCGTCTCGTATTTCCCTCGACGTTAGGACGCCACCATTCTCTAATCAAATACAGACTAAAACGTTTTTCTACTTTCGTGACAAAGTTTTATGGCCAATCAATCTAACGGTTTATCTTCCACTTCTATTTGGGCTATTTTTAAAAATGTCACCCGCAACCTTCGTTGCGCTTTTTCTAACACATCATTCCACAGAGCCCTTGACATGCATTAACACTTAGAACTGTGACATGCACTTTTTCTGACGATCCTACAGATGTGCCTGCGTCATTAAAATCTTCTATGGTACCAAAAAGATCAAAAGTTATCTCCTCAGTTGGAGAGCCTCCCTTTCCCCCGGCGTCCCTACCCTCTCCATTCCCTAGTCCCCGCTGTTTGGAGCGGCAGTGGCAGTCGAATCTCGACAACGGCGTGGGTCGAACGTGCCGGTCCCATTCGCCCGCGGACGTCGCGCGATACCGCGAATTTGTGGAAACTGTTTTCATTCGTGCCATTTACATACGTGAAGTGAAACTTAATTTCGTATTCGTGTGATGTGACTAGTACCGTTTATGCATCAACGATTCACAAACTGAATGGGATTTAGTGAGTGACTAATTAGCAGTGTTGTTTGTTGTGGATTTCATTAGTGGTGTAAGTTGTTTTGTAATGATTTCCTTTTGCCATAGGACGTATTATTGTAGCAGTATTAACACTAACGCTTCGATCATGTTCAATTGTTTCGTCTATTGGATTTATTACGTCTCAGTTGTATAGCCGCCGGATAAATTGTTCAGGAGAATATTTTCCAAACATCATCGTTATTAAAAGACTTATCGGTTATTTTGTCTACGCTCACTCGGTTTCTTAAAGCAAGTGTTACACGTAGTTATTGTAACTTTTTAACTAGTTCTTAATCATTTTGTTTTAGTATTTTATACTTTTAGTAATCTTTTTAAGAAACGTCGAAAAATTATATTGTAACTTAAAACTTTGAAAGTTATTTATGCAAGGATTGCTTGAGCCGACTTCATCCCATTGGTGTTCAATGGTCATTGAAAACTAAAGTTATGTTTTTAATCTTATATGTAGCTGTAATTCAACCAGGGATCTCTCACAGGTGGGTCCCTAGACGTGTGTTGGCTTACCACACCCTCCAAACCGAAACGAAATATTCCAAGAACTGCTGGCGGCAATAACCGATACAGGGTTATCTCCGTTTTTAAATCCGCAAGAAAGGGTTGAAATCTTATTATGTTAAAACATATTTTATACATGTCATAGTGATTTGATGAAAAATAAATAAATTTCATATAAAGTGATGATTGCGTAAAGATCACTGTTTTATTTTATAAAAATCTATATAAATAGTAGCAGTCATAGCCTAGTGATTTAGATTTTAGCTTCCAATTCAAGGGTCCGAGGTTCAAATTCTGGCACTCACTTTTTATCAAAAAAAGTAGCATTTAAGATTAAATATTACTTTTGGTAACGGTAAAGGAAAACGCCATGACGATATGACGAAATTCACACACTTTAGTTTTGTCAATAAAGTATTCTACGCCGTATGAAGTTGTCGATCCGCAGTTGGCCAGCGTGGTAGACTATGGCGATAGTCATCTTTTTTGAGATGAGACCTTTAACCAACAGTGGAATGATAAAAGAGTTCATAATTATTCTATACAGAGAGGAAATTAACTACGACAAGAATCTAATGTTTCGTTTTATGACATACTATTCTTTGGATATTTATATTTGGATATTTATATTCGGCTATTTCAAGAATGCTTGTTTTAGTTCGAGTAGCTTAAAAGCCCTTTGAAAATTTACCGATGGTGGGCCGTTGCGGTCCACTGAAACTTTTGTCACTTTACAGCACTTAGAGTTTCCAGTTGTATCCATGAAGAACTTTCCAATATCGCTGTTCGATGAGTCTCCAAGTCGAAGTTTAACTGTAACAGCTTGAGTGACTCCGAGTCGAGATTACAAGAAAACCATTTTATCGAAAACCAAACAGTTGTATTGTAAATTTGGAATTAGAAAAGTTTCGATCTCTAAGTATATACGAGTACCATCGTTATGAAGTATTTTTTCGTTGCATTGTTCGGCGCGGTTCTCATCTCAGAATGGGACGGATTACGTTTGTATATTAATAATTATAAATTAATCATGCTACAATATGCTATACAAATATAGTAAAGATTAAGTTATATTACATTCAAATTATTGATTTTCTGATTCGTTAATATCGGTAGGTATAAGACTGCCTTGGCGGTCGCGTCGGTGAGTCCAAATTCCGGGATGTGCTCTATTGTATATTTCTTACATAGATTGATTTCTATCTATGATCCATTATTATTAATATACCTCCACGCCAGGTTCTTACAGATCTCATTTGCTTCTTCTACATTCGTGACTTTCTTAATACACACTTACAGATTTCATAAACCTATGACTCCCCCGTCAGCCTTTGATTAAAAAATAAAACAGATTTTAACCGTAAGCCACTGGTTTTCAACCAGCCCCAATGACGTTAGTTATTTTAGTTCCTTGCATAAACTTTTTATTTTCGGATTTAATCCCACAAAGAGTTTAAAGCAGTACGCTCGGAGCTCGAGTAACTTAAGCTCTTGGACTATTTGATTTTATTAAGCTTTGGCTACTACGATTTGACTGTCTCGTTGGTCGTGTTGATTGCAAGAGCGAGACTGCCTCGTTGGTCGTGTTGGTTGCAAGTGCGACTGCCGAACGAGAGGTCCTGGGTTCGATTCCCGGGTAAAGCACTACAAAAATTTTCTAATTTAGATTTTCTAGTGGTGACTCGGAGTCTGGATATGTGCGCGGTATATGGCAATAGGCTCACCA
>DWDV01001114.1:0-14058 GCA_018245615.1 Mimoniades ocyalus
GCCCGACCCGGGAATCGAACCCAAGACCTCCCGTTCGGCAGTCGCACTTGCAACCAACACGACCAACGAGGCAGTCTTACATTAGTTATACATTACATTACTCTTACATTAGTTATACATTACATTAGTCTTACATTACTTATATTAGTTTCACCTGTATGTTTTTGTATGAAAAGTTTCACAGGTGTTCGTTTGTATTCACATGTTTCTTTGTTTGAATGTTAGTTTAAAAAAAACTAAAAAACACGCTTTTAGAGTTATTCAAAGTAAAAAATAATTTTTAACACAGGAATAAAATTACTATCAAGAAATTGAATGTCACTGATCTAAAAACGTGGGGTGCTTTGTATGATATTTTTAAACTAACTCTGCATTTCAGAATGAGACTAGTGAAAAATTATAACGATTGTTATTGAGTACCCTACGCATTATATATTATTATCATTATGTCTCATCATCATATCATTATTATTTTTATTTATATATTTATGTATCATTAACCTATATATCATTAACGCTGTATATGTACAAATGAGTAGGTATATAAAATGGTACACATAAGCAAACTGATCTAAGGGCTTAAAGCTTTTAACTCGTTGCAATATTATTCAGAGTAAAAATGAATTCTTAGTTAAATACCAAAATGGTTCCAATCTACACTTTTAAAGATATTTACTTTCAGGAAAAAATTACAGCTACTCTTTAATTTTGGTTCAAGATTTGTCACAATTGAAAAAAGAACTGAAAACAATACTGAATAATGGTGACCTGACAATTCTTACGCATTTTTTTTATATTTTAATCATATTTATCACGATGTAAGGAATAGGTTGAAAAACGAATGAGAAAAAAATACTGACATCTCTTTCGCCTTTAACATCCCTTAACCGCTCCCTTACACTTGGAACTCGGTGCCAATAATGAGTTAAGTTGAACCCTCCGAACATCGCAAGACCCCAATTTCATCAATTTATTACGATTCACCGCAGCCAAAGTGTTCCTACAATCCTATTAAAGTGTCCTCATATTAACAGTGTTTTAACTGAATGTGTAAAATAAAAAATATCCTTTGAGTATAGATAATAACAAAACTTCGTTTAAAAAGTATTCGTAAACTAAGTACTTTTTCAAAAACACATTATTGTCAATACATAGGATAAACTACAAATAATACATGCAGATAGCTACCAATACATATTTTTATATCATGTCAATAAATTTAATCGTGGTGACGCGTTTTATATGAACGTGTATTTCTCAACAATTATCAGTTTTGAACGATGTTTAATTTCATTGATCGTCAGACAATCCCTTGATGAAAATTGTAACGTCAAAAATGTCTTAACTAAATAATTATGAACTTGGATTTAGATAGAAGTACTGCATTTGCTTCTTAATTGTCGACATCTGTAATTAACAAATACACATACTTTATACTTATATTGACGCAGTCAGTTATAGTGTCCTGACTGATTTATGGACCATAATGGCTTACCACAAAGTCGACACTCTGCTTATGCGGCCTCAGACTAAAATATTAGTATACAGTACATTTTTACTGTAACAACTTGTTATAATTGATTTGTCCAATCAATAGTTTCAAACGTATAGCACCAATTTTCTCCCCGATAATACTTTCCGTTTTGTATAATATTTATGTACATCTAAAGGGACCGAGTTTTAAATTAATTTGGACAATTATTGAAAGGATTTTGACTAAATTTTTTTCAATATTTCATGCTTATTTTTCAGTGAAGAGTTATGTCCGATGGATCGCAAATTGGCTTTGTTAAACGGAAACTGGGAAAAACCTCGAAGCGTGAATGTAATTTTTAATATTCCCTCTCTTTTTTGTATGAAATTTGAGATTTTGTTGAGCAATTACGCCTCGTTTCATTTAAAATGTTTTAAAACACGTCTATTTCCTTTTAATCATTCTGTTTTTCTGATTCCTTTTTTATTGACAAGGTTTTTGACAAATTAGTGAGCGAACAAAGAAAGTATAATAATGAAAATTCTTAAGCTAACGGTCTCGTACTCTTCTTCCCCACGTCCGAAATATCTCCTGCAGCTGATCAGACTTATTTGCCTTACCTTATATGATCAAAACTTTAAAAAGGAGTTTGACCTATCTATTTTTAATTAACATTTTCAAAATTTATATGATCAAACATTTCAACATCAAACATCAAATATATCAACATTTATATGATCAAAACTTTAAAAGAGAGTTTGACATATCTATTTTTAATTAACAGTTTCAAAATATTTATTTAGTTTTTTCAAAATATAGTTAAACATTATTTATTGTGGCTTAGCTTTGTCAAATCTCTTTAATATTTATTGTCATAATAATCATTTGACCATAGCCCATTTAGTTCTACTACTAACAATGATTCAAACGTAATTATAATACAAATCTCGTCCATGAAATAAATGCTTGATCGCTTCATTTATAACATACATTTAATCTGGATTATAAAAATGTAGTACCAGCAATAGTAAACTTCAAATGTAGAGCGTGTACACTGAGCCTGTGTTTTATCCCTTATTCGTGCTTCATTTAGAGCGACGTGGATTGCTGTGTGGTTCCTGGCTGTAAGTTTTAGCCCATACTATTACCGCGACTCTACATTATTGGATATGATTTTATGTTTTCAGGGTACCGCACCGAAAGAGTGATTCGAGAGAAAATGAATTACGAGATATTTCTCTGATCATCTAATTCATATCGTTTCTTTGCTACATTTGTAGCTTCACTTAGATCTTTAAGAATCACAGACATAGCTCTTTAAAAGTTCAAGCTTCTTTAAAGAGGCACACAAATCAAAATAGAGCGACATTACACATCCATCCTTCAGATTAACTCGAATCTGTGTTATCTGTGTAAAACGCAATATATTTTCAGTACGAATAGTATTTATGCATAAAAAATATAATGGAAAAAGATTAATCTACCCATCGATCGTAATATGGACAAAAAATACTGTTTTCACCCGAAGGTCACTGCTACCTATCAATATATTCATCCAGCCATCTCAAAAATGGAGTTGTAAGTTGATCATAGAAGCCTTGCTAATATCAACTTGGGACACCATTTCACTATTTACCTTCAACGTTATAGTTGAAACTAGAAAACAGAATATAGAGCCTATCTGTTGTAAAAGAACTCGAGACTACATCCTATGTTACACTAGTACATTGTAACAAGTAACAATATTAATCTCACATGAGGCCAGAGGCCATGCTGCGTGTTCGTAACACCTCATAAATCGCTCATCATTCTACATCACTAGGACGTCAGCGGACACTGCGCGGTTGTGGCGATGTCTTTCTCATAGGGCGCTTGCATAGTCAGAGCAGAAGCGGAAACGTTACAAACAGCTAATATGTTCTTTCATATTTAGTAATAAAAGTGGTTGATAATTACTTCGTAGTACCGCAAGTGATAATTTACTATTTTTTTACGTGTACGTATCAATATGACACCACGCTTGTAATCCCCGAAAATGTAGGCAATGGAGTGTAGTACAGTCCTACGTTTCACCAGTTACGGTTACGCCCCACTATGGAATAGGTGATGTATCTATTGCTATACACCGGGAACATATATTACTACTAGAAAATCTAAGTTTTAATAATTACTGAGGCTATATATGACAATAATACAAAGTTTACATTGTCATAATTATTATACATAAATACAAAAATATGTAGAAAGAAAAAGTACATTCTCAAGTTTCTATCTATGACATAATATTCTCAATCTTAAAGTAAGTTATGAGTTACAGTAGAATTCCGACCACTGCTGGACGACTAGTGATTATTTTAAAAAATCGCTACCTCCTCCGAATGTAACCGCTTGTTTAAACTAAATAACCGTGACGTCCGATCTCTCTCATTTAACTACTGATATATGACTTAGCGCACGACACCACAGGGAAATTATGTTGAGTATGATACCATTAAGTCATATGCAAATCTTAAATACACATGATTACCGAAATAAATGAAGTTTATACACCAACTGTTCGTTAGTGCGGCGATTAAATTAATGAACAAACACACAAACTGATAGCTGTCGAAATTATTAAGTTTTAATATAATAATAGTATCTGTGGATATCTCCAGACATGGTCGTATTATCTTCAATTGAACGTGAAGAAAGCTTGTGTTACAGAAAGCAGATGCCTGGACACTACATAGATATACATATAAATAATTACTTACATAGATATTTTAAACACCCAGATGCAGCACAAATTCTTATGCTGATGACACTAACCTTGGCGCAACGGTCAGGTTCACTAACCACTGCACCCAAGGGCTGGTCAAGTATAGTTTTAAATTATAGACATGAGCTATAGTGCAGTATAAAGATACGGTACAAAGATAGTTCTATAAAGACATTCTGAACACTAGAGTTTCTATACCAAGTTTAGTGAAAGAAAACTGCGTTAATAGATGGCTATGATTCACTTATGCAGTCAATTGATATGATGCGATTCACTCATGTACATAGTGTAACCACATCTTCAGAGCATTCCAATTGCACATAGCAAAGGTAAAGTGGTCACGGAGAGATACATACCGGTACGGTCAGTACATACCGAATGTAATTATATTAGTATTGAATTGCCAACACTTGGTTTTGGCATCTGTCTCTGCTACATCTCGATGAGTTGAAATCACGTCTGTAAATTTGGGGTTTTCGAGTAGGACGCTATATTTTGCGGATTGCTAAATATAATTCAAATTATTGTTAGCAATTGAATGATCTTCTTAACTCAAAAATAAAGTTACGAGAGTTTATTACAGACTGTTCCGACACTACGAGCGGCTATACATACCATCCCTCCAAGATTATTCTTTTTAATGTATCGCAACTTCACTTCTCGTCCCATGCTGAAACCTTTTCTTCCAACTCGACCAGCTTCTACGATGACAGATAATAAGCGTTCAATGCCTTTAACTCTACAGAATCACGAAACTTATGCGGAAAAAGTATTAACATCGTCGTCTGATACAACACTGCAGGAATTTCGAAAATATATATTTTATTTTTCGACGAGAACATTCAAGTACATGTATCGCAATTTGTACGAATATATTCCAACCACTTTTTTTTTTGAATCTGGCTAATAAGCAGATGGGCCATCTGAAAGTGAACGTGACCGTGAACGTTTACAAGAGTTGCCAATGCGTTACCAGCATTGAAGGAAGACGCTTCACGCCTCATTACACATTTCTTGAAGAACCTCATACAGCTGTTAACTTTCCGAAAACACCACAGAATGAAGTTCATTCCACATATGTACTATACGTGCGCATATAAAATAAAGGCGCGAACCGAGCCGTGAAAGCGCACCACAAGTTGATGTCCTTGCTAAATTTATCGATTACAATAATTAGATGTCTCAATGGTCATTTGGCAAATAGACGGATTACACACTTTAATAAAAAGTGATTTTTATGTATAGAATTATTTGGTCCAAACCTTTTAAATTTTTTGAAAAACTCGCCATTTCCTTTTTTATTTTATTACGCGGTTTTTCGCCAAGTACCGCATCTCTAGCAAATAAACAACCATCTTCACTCACAGACAGTTTAGTACGGGCTAATCTGGCCGTTGATGCGCCTCAATACACCATAAGCACAAAAAGTCTACCGAAAGCCAGTTTAAGCCGCTCAAAAGCCTTGAAGCATTAGGCGGAAACACGCTCTTACTTCTGTATTTAAAAAGTATCACGAAGAAATATAATAAAATAATAGGTGAAATATTGATGAAACGATAAATTATTAAGACTTTTTTACCAGAGAAAATGAGTGCTTCCTACTTTTACTTATTTAAAGACATAACTTAATATCACATCCATATTTCTCCAAACGAGTAGGCATCGTAGTGCAATACACTCCCACTATTTACCAGTTATATTATATGTCCCCTTGTAGATCGACGGTCATGCTGATGACATGATTTTTAAATAACACGTCAATAGCCAACGGTGCAACACGCAATAAATGTCCATGTCACCGGACATTGAATGATAATTTTAGTAATATCCATGAGACCTCCAACAAGCTAAAATACTGAAGTTCAAACAACGGACACCGGCGACAAATAAAGGTTGTAAATAACAGCTCGATCATCAAACGTTAACTAAATATGGGTTCGGGTGAAGTGCCCTGTTGTTGAATAATTACTTATTTTTTTCAACGCTTCCCGAACTTTAAGTCACTACTTAAGAAAACCTTTAAATTAAGTCATCTTTATAAAAGCATAGTCTCTATAACTAAAACTACACTAACTAAGACTAACGGCAGTATAAAATTATATGACCCAAGCATTCAATACCTCAAGGTCTGATATTTTTAAGATTAGGCTACTGTTGTTCCATAATATGCAATAGACACGGGCTCTCACGTAAGTTCATAACATATCGTATAATCAAAAGTAGTGAAGTGCTTGGAAACGAGAATAATTGGATAACAATAGTTATTTTCCAAGTGCCGGTCCCGATCGACAATTTTAACATAATATCAACAACCTTAATCGATAATTTAGTCTTGGACTTATCAATTGAGCTTGCTTACGCCCATTAAAATAAAATAAATTTACTTTTTTAAGCATTTTCCGCATCTGGATCTGTCAGCCCACAAACCGCGCATACATTACTACGTCACACATCAATTGTTAACGGCACGGTGACCATTTTGACGTGACGTCATCAATCCGACCAGCTCAGCTAATTGCATCAACTGAATTAAGTCACCCGTTTGACATGTACCGCATTCTATATTTTAAGCTTTGCAACATCCGGATAAAAACCGGATTAAACTACTCGCCTATTTGTAATTTGAATTTGGAACATTTCAAACGACAACGCACGACAGCTATTACTTAGGATAGATAAGTAAGAATCACAGGACTGAATACGTAACGTCTTGTTTACTTGTTAGAAGACTATTATTTTCACCATTCTAGATTGTTATATTCTTAATTAATAATAGAAAATTAATGTGGTATATCTTGATTTTCTGCCGAAACACTGCTTAGTGAAGACTAATAAAAGGATATAATCGCAAATAAATTCAAATATTTTTAGGATTTAATGGGGGTGATTAAAATTTTTTGCATAGTTATCAAAATACTAGTATTGCGTCGTTGAATAGAATAGTGAACAATCATAACCACCATTTCGAGTGTACTCCATTTTAATTGGCTCTCATCTTACATATAATAATACCAACGCTTGTGTACACCAAGTGGAAAAATAATTGCGCTTCAGCTATATCGATCTATATATCAATGGTTTATTATTCGTATTGTCAGTATATTTCATATTATATAACCGTATTGAATAAACCGTTTAATATTATCAAATTATAGCGTCAGCTCTGCAAGAGTAGAAATATTTGCAACTCGGTGTTTTCTGCCGACCCCGTTAATGTCCTGGCATAACGATGTAATAACACTGATAATAAAAACTAGCGTGACAGTTTTAATGGTCTTGCAATAAATTATTCCGTATTTTATTAATCTAGGTATCAAAATTGTACGATATTCCAAATATACATATATGTAGATGTACCAAATTAATTATATTTACAGTTTAAGCTTCATTGGCTGGTATTAAAAATATTTTCATCTCATTTCACCGTTAAATTGGTCCTTCATAAATAATTGATTTATGGTAAGCTCCGCAAAGCCCTCGGAAGGTTAATTAAGAATAAAATTCATAAGTGTCGTTAATGAGCTAATTAAAATAATAAACCCGGATGGATTTTCAAAAGCTGCCGGATATTAATAAAATGCTTATTAATTACCCACAAAAATCTAAGTCTAATAAATCAAATATTCTGCTATTGTTGCATCTTAAGTCAAGCAACATCCATGACGAAACTGAAATTCCTAGTAAAGTTCAGTTACCATTGTCTTGCAGTCCCCGGGCACTGAAGTAAATCGCATCGTTCCTTTACTTTCCGCATGTTCAAACTGGAATACCAGAACGCTGGCACTGCTGCAGCAACACTTGTTGTCGCAACAGTACTGCTTCCACCTTTCGTATTTTTGAAAAGAAATTAGTAACATCATTCAGTATTTTATTTGCAAATCTGAATTAATATTTTGTGGCTGTCGCCAGTATTACCTACGTGTAGGTCGAAGTTGGTAGATTAATGAAATTAAAAATATACCGTTAACAGTATGTAATTACTTATTTTATTTTTGTAAAGTTCATATTAAATTAAAACCAATCAGATTACAAATTGCATTCATTCATCAAAATCAAAATCATTTAATCTAATTAAACATAAAAATAACATTACATTATTTAAAAAAACTAAAATTACTATTATATTTTTAATATTAAATTATCCAAAATCAAAGCGAAAGAGACAACACAAACTTTATGTAAAATGTGACCTACATATTTTCAACAATACTCATGCCTAGCACCCTCGTACCGAACACGGGCACTCACGGGAAACAATTTGTTTCAATTCATCGCTTCAAAAATATATTTATTGTTACTTTTATTCGTTTTTGTGTGAATTCTTGTGTGACGATCACGTGGTCACACACTGCCGCGCCGCCCACGTAACGACAATTTTGCAAGTACTTGCTTGCAACATTTGAAAAGAGCAAATGTTGGTTGGACACTTTGTTGCACATCGTGCTCTCACAACACTTGGGTTCACATCGCAATGCCTCCTATTTGTCCAATGTGTATAACTGGGATACGATCCTTAATACTGAAGCATTTAACACACATTGCATTTTAAAATGTTTGCGGGATATATTGACATCCCAGAGTTTATTTTTTGAACTTTTGCAACAATAATATTATTTGAAAATTCGATTCTTCAAATATTACGACTTTCTTTTGTTTATAGTTTCTGACAGAACTCAAAAGTTATTATATCCACTGTAATCATATTGTTTTTACTTTAATAAAATATGTATAGACGTAACTAACAAACGAGCAGGCGGTAGTCATAAATAACTACCACCCTGAAGTATCTACTTCGAACAAAACTGTCAATACACATGATTATATACATACATACTCGTACGAGTATATACTGGCTTAACTCACGTATCTTTTATCGGAATGGCTTGATTAGTTTCGAACCTCCGGGGATCCTTCCTCATGAACTCCTGCCGATTGCAGTCAGGTCACAACGGATACAAAACACTCACGAAATACTTAGTAAACTATTAATACATTTTAGTATAATAATGTTTGTAAGTATTGTAGGAATCGGATCATTAGTAAAACTCTGTATCTATTACTGTAACTATTTCACTGAGCAATGTTCTCTATTTGTTTAGAAATTTATGCCTATTTGAAATTAACCAGCCTTACAATATCACTGCAACTGCTTAGTCTCGGAGCTTATCGCGAGTTGTCTCAAGTTATTACTATACAAGTTGTCTGCACTAAGCTGTTTGCACTCAAAACCAAGTTGTCTGCACGTTATTCTTTTTCTCCATTGCTATTAAACAGCTTTAAAAACTTTATCATCTCTTGATATAATTATTTATAAGAAAATTATAAGCGAGTTGTCTGCGCCGCTATTATTCAATTTCCGGTTCCGTACCGATTCGCGCAACAATGAAGTGAGTGCACATTGGAATGTTTTGCCGCCCTCTGGAAATAAGGAAATTGTTTTGTCACACTTTGTTTACTCAACGCCTTGACAACACTTGTCTTTTTGAAGAAAGTATATTGATAATTTGTAACGAAAATATTTACTAAGGAAAAATTTTGCTATTTACGATTTTTACAATAAATTGTAGCACTGTGCATACACTCCCACCCTTACCCACGCACACAAACACACGCACATAACAAACGCACAAAACACACGCACAAAACGCACGCAAAAAACTCGCACAAGACACACGCACAAAACACACACACAAAATACACGCACAAAACACACCCAAAAAACGCTCGCACAAAACACACGCACAAAACACACACACACACACACACAAAACACACGCACAAAACGCATGCACAAAACACACGCACAAAATACACGCACAAATCACACGCTCAAAATACACGCATAAAACACGCGCACAAAACACACGCACAAAACACACGCACAAAATACAGGCAGAAAACACACGCACTAAACACGTATATAACCACCCACGCACGTGTATGAGAATGCACGCACACCTCCACACGCACGCAAATCCACAACTTTGATCGCACCGTGTAGATTATTTAAATGTTTGTTTATGTTATTGATAAAATTTGTACTGCTGATGTCACTGCGTAATGCGTAAGCCTCACGACTTTTATAAATGTATTTGCCAATATTAAGGCCTAATAGAGAGCACGAACATTTTTACCATTTTCCCTATTCACACGAAAATACATAAAAGCAATCCTGATTGTAGACCTCGTACCTCTTAAATAATAAACACGCCATCAGCAATATTTGGCATGAACTCCTGATGGGCAACTAAATAGTTAAATTCCCGGCTTCAGACACAAGGGGCTCTCCGCTGATCAGCGGACGCAAATATTTTGCCACGTCTCGATTTTATCCGATTTGCGACAATATTTGAATCGCTCCGCATGGCGCAGGGCGACGATAACTTATGCTTGTTATTGGGACGTTAGTGTATAAAACAATTAGATAATGATAGTAACAATTAGGTAATGATTGTAAAAGTAAAAAGTTTATTATTATTTTTTCCACTTCCACCGGATGTTAAAATATATTTACATTGTATTGTCCCACAGTTACAACCTATGCGGCATATTCAACGAAAATGATATTTGTATATATTTGATATTTGTATGAAGTACAAGTATTTTATTAAATACTCAGACATTAAATATTAAATATAACGGACAAGGACAAAAATTTTAAGTAAAAATATCTTATGTAGCTGTGCTACGTGTAAAACATTTCCAACTAAAATAGTAAGTTTTATGACGGATAAACTTAATATAAGCAATTCCTTAAAATATTGGACCAACCGATTCTTAGATGAGTAAGGTTGTAGACAAATGCTCAACACAACATGTCGAATTCCATTTATTAAAACCATAAATTTAAAAGAAAAAAGTTAGTCCCAAAATTTCATCACAGCTCATGGGTTCACTACGACAGCTCGCTGCTGGCAATGCTACTGAACAACAGTTTAATGTAATCAATTTGTGACCAAACTGTTTGAGTAGTAGTTCAAATAAATGATAACAGATGACGGTGTGCGGTTTTTCGCTAGCATTAGCAAAACAAGTCGAATTAATTACGCGATTTGTTTGCTTTGCAAATTACGTACAATAATTTTGAATTGTTTCGACGGTTAATAGTTGAGTTTGAATTTTTTGTGTATCTGCACTGTACCACATAAACTATTGACAAAGTATAAAACGTACATCGCTGATAAAATATATGTATACAGTACCCAGTGGTAGTAAATTGGTGTAGGATTAACAAAAATATAAAATCGATTAACAATTATATTTATTTTATGTAACACTGCTTTCAAGTTGAATACACACAAATTCGGCAAATCAATCTCTTTAATTAAATTTCGACAAGAAGAAAATATTAATTTGTTTCTATACAATACTTTGTACAAGAACGTCTTGGTCACACTTCCATCGCGGGTACCAAAGTCATACCGGTTTCAGGCCAACTAAAACTTTACTGTGTTTGTCTGTACGAGTTGTACCCGTACATATGTCCCCATTATTCGTGGCAGCGCCAGTCTTTAGGGAACTCTCCTATTCGTTTATGGTAAGATAGTATCATGGTGTACAGTATGCAAATGATTTAGTAATATTTCTCCTTTTACATGTAGAATTGTTAATTATCTAAACATCGACGGATAATACATACGGCTGCCTGATCCCGATCCAGTCAGATATTTCACCATAACATACAAACAGCTTATATATTACATAATATATAGATTTATAAACACATAGATAATTTTACAGCTAAATACAACAGATGCTTATGCACTTCACACAAGTGCTTATCGAGGATGAGAATTGAAACCACAACTCCTACCTAAACAACAACAATTATTACATAAACTAGTTAACCAATGACATAACAGTTAAATAAGAATACCAACCACTTTTAAACTTTTATTCCTGCCTATAGGCATCTCTTTTTAATATCAAATAATACTGAAGATTTATGTTTAGTCACTGATTCACTGATGCATAACTACTGCATATTGCTCAACCGTCTTAAACTCGTGTAACCATCAAACCCATTAAACAAAAATCATACATAACACTAGTTAGAGAAAATCTAAAATCCCTTAAATGAAATGTGGCCAGTGTATGGCAATAGGCTCACCACATATTCCATAGTGCGATGTAAACGTAATTGGTGAAATGTGGGAGTGTACATACTTCACTCCTCTGCCTACCTCTTCGAGGATTACAGGCGTGATGTTACGTATAGAAAAACAAATTTAAAGTGGATTTACTTCTGCATTATTCGTCCTTCTCCCTTTCTAAATTTGTAACATCTTCAGTATCACTAAATAACTGAAAATTGAGTAATGTTTTTAGGTAGCGTATAAACTAGTTATTCTAGGAATCTAAGGAATATATTGTCAACCTGCTCCAACGGGATCAGTACAAAATCTGTGTTTATATGTTTATATCTTGTACATATAATAAATAAACGAGATCCGCACCGTTCATACAAAAAGTGGACCTTTATAAAATCGGATATAACGTATCCGTTTCCGGTCCCTTTGTCCCTAAATCGTTTACGAATAAATATTTAAATTATTCCCGACACCGCACGCGTGATATTTGGGAATTTTTCCCTCCGAAACTACATTTATAAAAAACGTTTACACCGCGACTTATTTCCCTCGCTGTACCATAAGTTATCTTTATGGGCTCTCCTCAAATATTTCATAGTTTTATACGACAGGTCATTATAGTAGTATCAGAGGGGACTCTTTATACATTCTCGTTTTGTCGCCTTTACAACTTAATCTGAAGAGTTCTCGGCTTTGACTTGGTCTCAGACTACAAGCCCCCCATCCCTACATAACGTAACATCATGTCTGTAATCCGCGAAAAAATACACAGGAATATTGCACATTCCCGCATTCCACGAGTTACGTTTACGTCCCAGTAAGGAATAGGTATTAAGTCTATTGCCATATACCGGGTACTTATCCATTAGAGAATCTAAGTCAGAAACATTCAATAGTGCCCAACCCAGGATTTGAACCCAGGACATATCACTCGGCAGTCGCGCTTGCGACCAATACGAGCAACGAGTCAATCGTATCAAACTTCCTATACCGAAATTGATTATGAATTTCACGATCTGATGTAGCCTTTGCATCAGTGTTTGATAGAATGACGATAGTTTTTAAACGATTAAATTACATTTTATATAGCACTTTAATTCATAAATTTTATATAAAGAATATGTACATATAATATATCTAAATTGGAAAGTACGAGGCTGAAATATCTAGTAAATCTAGCGTACTCACTAGCAGAACTGAAAGTTTTACATGGATTCTAAAAAGCTTATAATGTTATAGTTTCGAATAATCGATGGTTGTTTAAGCGCTTAAACATTTTTATTATGTGATATACATAATATTACGTCTGTATTTCCCCTTTTTACCTATTATGTTATAAATATATGAACCTATTAACATAGATCGCAAAATCAAACGCAGACAACCTATTTAAAGTTAAAAAACCCAATAATAATTCCCTAGCCCCATTAATCGAACTCAGGACCTGCTATTCAAAAATCGTGCTTGCAATCACAAGAAAAACGAGACATTCAACTTACCCCAAAGCTTATGCTGTGTTACGTAAAGTTCTTAGCCTAGAATACCGAGAACGATTTCCTAACTCACATTCGTGGTAACTATTCTCAATTCACTTAAATAAAATCTTCATTTTATTAACTCTTTCCATATAACGTAACGTAACTTCACGCCTGTAATAAGAGGTAGGCAGAGGAATGCAGAACACTCCCACGTTTCACCGGTTACGTTTACGTCCCACTATGGAATAGGTGGTG
>DWDV01001115.1:0-14055 GCA_018245615.1 Mimoniades ocyalus
ACCGGTGAAACGTGGGAGTGTTCTGCATTCCTCTGCCTACCTCTTCGGGGATTACAGGCGTGAAGTTACGTTTTTATTAAATCGTTATGCAGTATTATTATGCATCGTATTTTATAAAAGTACTAAAAATTGTTATTCACCAAATATTATGTCTGCTTTTTCGGATCCCTAAGACCACCTTCACGCCTCCACGCACCGTTAATCACATCGATATTGTTCAACTAACGCTCTGGTGTTAAGCAATGGCCTATGACAAGAGTAGGTAACTCCAGTTTTGTTCTCACTACAGGCTGTTAATAGTCAACCTCTATTTCATGTAATGATGTATTGATGCTGACTTTTCCTTCAGGGTCTAATTGCGAAGTTGACGTTCATCCTAGACTCCGTTCAAGTATCCAATCGCCAGGATTTTAGGCTACCAGCATTGTTATTGTCATTAGAAATATATCATATTGGTTGTGCTTTTAGTGATGTTGATAGTAATTTTATTTTTATTTTACAGCCCTCCTCGTTGGTCGTGTTGGTTGCAAGAGTGACTGCGGATCCAGAGGTCTTAGTATCAAATCCCGGGTCGAGCCCTATTGGATTTTTCTAAATTAGATTTTTGCATGATATGGCAATAGTCGAATGATGACGTATTGATATTCTGTAGGCAATATTATATGTATTTAGATGCTTTGTGTTCTTACAGAGCTGACATGCTAATTAAATTAAATTAGGTTCTTACAGATCTGACATGCTTCTTCTATAAGTATTTATCACTCTCTTAATACAGGCATGCCGAATGCAGAGATTTCTGATACCAAGATACTTGAAATACTCCAGAAATCTCAATAAATGAAACAAACGTAAATCCCACAGTAATAGTACACAAAGTGAGTTTTCAAAACGCAAAAGTTCTTTAAACCCAAAAGCGCCTAAGTATTTTGTTTTGATAGGAATATGTACTTGCAATTTAAAATGTCTCGTAACTTTAACATATTGCTATTTTATTTATATGTGTTATACGTAAATTATAATGACATACGAATGTAAGTATATTTCATCATCATCATCATCATCAGCCTATTGGAGTCCACTGTTGGACATAGACCTCCCCAGAGGAATTATGCCGATAATCCCCACGCTGGGCATGCGGGTTGGGCATTCCAGAACACAACCTCTCGCGCCGCCCACGCTGCTGCCCATAGGTGGTCTGTATCCCGGTTTGTGATCGGATCCTTATCGGTATCCTTACTCCGCTCCGACATAGACAAATTATATTTGTTAATATTCAATTACTAATAGGTAAAAAATCGGTCCACCTTTTTAGGAATATAAATTGCATGAAGAGCTAGATTTGGCATAAACTTTGCATAGGGAATGAATGCTCGAACTTGAAACTTGTGTTATACATATAGTGTACAGATTACATGTAGTGTTTTAAATGAAATAAAATTTAACATTGATTACGTTTATATTCTCAATGTATAGATACAAAATAATTTATGGTCAAATATCATCGAGGAGAGATTTATAGAGGTATGCTCATTGACGTTCGAACCTCAATAATCTGTCAACTTGAAGTTTAAATTAAAGTTAATTTATCTGGTGAAACTTGGAAGTATATCACACTCCTCTGTCTGCCTCTTTGAGGGTTACAGGCTTGATGTTACGTTAAGTTAAATTTTAATTAGGGTCGAATATCGATGACTGCTTAGTAGTGTATATTTTGTACGAACTCTACCTGTGTTACGGTCTTAATTATATACTTATCATAAGAAATAAAAACGATATTAAATTTTATAGTTATTTATTTCTAAATACGAGTGAATACATTTGCAGCTATTAATAGCTTCTACACCATTTCATCATCAGTTTATTATAATTCTTATCGATACTTATTGCCTAGGTTTTATACTAGATATTTTCTTATATATATGCTAGGTGCAGCATCACAGAACAATGCCTAAATATATATATATTTAGGCTAGGAACAATCCATTTTTCTACAATCTACGATCACAATGAGGCCACTGGGATATTACAACAATTGACAACTAGCAATAACAACACAACAAAGTTGTTTTGATGCTGTCATTGTACACGAACTACATAAATATGTAAGTATAGATAGTTATAAAATCTACGTTACTTACCAATACTGAGAGGCACAATAATGTTCTTTGGATCATCGCTGAGTACAAATAGAAGAACAATGTCGTATTAGATTAACAATTATAAATGTATTAACGAATATGCTGCAGCGTCATTTCTAGATCAGTGAGGACTCTAATTGTATTAATTGAATATGTACAAAAGAATTATGTATATAAATTTTATTTCTCCAAGGAATAGCAAGAGATCCAGTTTCGTATAAAGTATGTAAATATGTAATTAAAATTATATTGAATTAGGTTTTATAAATTACTAATAATTTAATACAATCATTTATAATATTTCAGAGTTTACGTATATTTCGGCTACCACACATTTATATGGATCTTACTGTTTTCCATCGCTCGATGATAAATAATAAAGTGTTAAAGTCAGATGATAACACCCATTTATCAAGGATATAAAATTAAACTTTTGGTTAAAAAGATAAACACAAGCATGCAGTTTAAAATCATAGCTAGCAACACTATGTATTTTTAAGTAAATAAATGCAATTATCTTATCCTACTGAATACAATATAAAAAAAGTAACTGAAATCTTACCAGTTTAATTTTATTGTCATAATAAGAGCATTATAATCAATTATAATGCATTGTGGTAAACCATGCATGCATAAAATAACTAATAGCATTATTTTTATTAATAATTCATTGGATTTACAAATTTCATAAGAGAATTTAAGGACCGCGATTTTCATTCTACACTGCGTTTTACGTTTTCAAATACGCGCGACATTACCGTTGCTCGCAATTTTGCTATGGCGACACAAGTTACATTTAACATAATTCCAAACTGTCGAACACAGCAAAACATGATATAGATATATTTATCGTGCGTAGAATACCCGAATAACCTGAATATGTATAGTTACTAAACTTGTACCGGTTGCAGTGTGCGTTAAAAATATTATTCAGAATTCATAACATATACGAGTATGTAGTATCCGTCTATACGAAAGCTATTGACACATGCACTTGCCAGTTGTATTCAGTGAGGTGTATTTACAGAGGTGCATAATGTGTAATATCTTACATTATTACAAATTATAAACACCGTATTTGTTCTCGAGGGCTATCTAAAAATGTGCACGATAATTTTGTAAAATGTAAAACGTTGCTGTGTTATACTTATACGGTAAGAACATTGACGCAAATATTACAAATAATCTCTGTATAGTTTTAAGCATTTTATTTTAAAAGCTTTCTTTTAATCTGCATATAGACAAACAGGGAATATGATACGCATTTAAGGGTTTTGCTATATTTGAGCGGTCTTCAATTCAGTGCCCGGTTTTCAAGTAAAGGCTGGTGAATATTAGCGTAAAATTATTTTATCGGCTGCTAGTAAAAAGCCGCTACATGGGTTGTGTCATGCGTCAGGACAAACATTCAGGGGCAGAAATAATCGATTAAATCGACACCAGCCATTGTTCCTTTCAATTCGCACGCTAAATTCTAAGGTAATACTAAATCTAATACATTCGATGCGTTATAAATATTGTCGTCAACTGAATTGACGTAGAGAAGACGCGTGTAACTCAACATTGACATGAAATACAGCGTGTCATTAGTGTGCGTGAGTGAATCTTTCCTTGTGTTATTGTGGGACTGTTTTGGAATGATCGTCTAAATAAAAGGTAGCTCTTTTAACGTATTAGCATATTGTATGCCCACCCACGTAGAATGCAATGTAAGATAGCAATACTTTTAATAATTTCGCGAATTCGAAACTTACTTTTAGTGTACAAATGAGAAACAATTAATTTCGTTATGAGAAAAGAAGTTTTAGCACTTGTGCGTTTACATTTTAAGATCAAGAGATGATGTTTGTATGGCGTTTATGTTGTCCAAGACTCTCATATCTTGTTATTTAAGTAAAAGAGAACATGCTTTAATACTCTACAACAAATGAACTTTAAATTACCATTCATATAAAACACTTAAAACCGCTGTGCGTTTTTGCAACGTAACAAACGGAATAGCTATTATGTGGAAATGTGCTTTGCATATTGCTTTCAATACTACGATCACAGCACATGACATTATTAGGCCCTTTTCATATTGCGGTGTTAAAAAGAAACCTATTGACAACTCGACTAATCAATCACTCACTAATACCCGAGTCATCATTTCTGAGGCTCGCAGATCGTCTAACAGACTGTTTAGTGATATTGCAGTTGAATTACATACGAAACTTGAATGATAGGTACTATTAAAAGTTTACCATGTTTCTGGTTATTGTTTCAGAACGTCAAGTTTCCGTTATGCAACTTATGTCACTAAAGTATGAATTAATTTGAGTACGATCATATAGCGTGTACATTTACGTGGTTTAATTTTGGCATGTGATGGATAAGTTAAGTTTCATTTTAACGCCTTAGTGCGAAGGGCTCTAATACTGTTGGTAGGTGTTTGGCACTCAGTGCGTGGGCAAGGTGAGTTTCTCGAGCTGTACGCACGTAGGGCGCAACCGCGCTGCCGCCCTCGCCCGCAGGCACGCGACGCACGTGGCCGCGCCGTGCGCGAATATCATCACCACGGCGCACAAAGCCACGAAACCGAACGCCGACGCTGGAATCGTTAACACGTGCGCTAAATTAATGACACACTAAAGCCTATGCACCTTTCGAGTTTTCAATATTTCTTTAAGACTTTTGATGACTAGCTTACACGTGCTTGTAGGGCTGCAGATTGTGACATTAACACCTCTTATATTAAAAGCAGGCCGTATCCAATAGGTATAAGGACGATAAATGGTTAATAATGATACCATGTAATAAGCATTTCAATGACTTATACAGAATAGATTTATGAATTGTGATGTAGTTAGTTATTACGTCACATAAACATATTGATATATGAGACTTAGGCTGATGATGAAACGCAAGATCTATGCTAGCAATGTTTAACTTTGGATATCAGTGATGTTTTCCGTAATATCACTAAGTAAGTTCTCTCTGTCTCTTTCACTGATTCAGAATACTTTCTGTCGTACGGCTTATAAGTTTTCAGTTATCTTTTAAATTGGATAAAATGCAACGCATCATAATATTCAAGATGCAGATACTGGCTGAAAGGAGGTGAGAAGTCTATGAAACTTAATCTGCCGCGTATCATATTTTACCACGTAATGAATAAATTACAAAACGGACACCGTCACTTCCTTATTTGAATAAACGTACATACATCGAAATATTGTAATACATTTTATTATAGACAACTTCTTAGAAAGAACGTTATCATATGACGAACTTCGATGAAGGATCAGGTGTTACAAAGTACTACACACTAAGCAAAGCAGTTCTTTGTATGGACTCAGTGTAATGATAGCCTAAAGCTGACTAACGAATTAGCGGAATACCTGCGAGTATGTCTGTACAGACACTCTTATGTCGTATTTGCTTACTTATGTCCTCGTCATCGTAATTTACAATAATATTGTTGCAAATTCCTTCATACATGACACCAATACAATAATGCGTAAAATAATAATGTAACTTCATAACAAAATTGATAAATTTTGTTTGTTTTACAATGACGCATTGTTGATTAAAACTGCTTAAACAGGCTATTAAGGGACGCTCACATCGGTTGAATCTTTTTTATTACGACATATGAAATTGGTTTCATTCTGTTAAATTATTTTTAATTTTACGAATGTATTGATTAGCATCTTCTAAAATAGTTGTCATTAAATATTCTGTACTAAGAAATACACCAGTAAACCTTCTTTTAAATGCGGCAGTTCCATTCCAAAACAACATAGAAAAGAGAATGTATAGTTTATCAATATACCATATAATAATCTACTCACCAGGTTTATTCCAGTCCAGTATTGGGTATATAGCTGGTAAACCGAGTCTGTCAGTTCCACCGAGGGCCCAGTAGAACGCGCTGAAGACGCCGTAAGCCAGGCCCGCGCTGGCTCCGAACAGAGCGTGGGCGGCGCGTACCGGGTGCGCGGTCACCACGAGCTCACACAGCATGATCGCCGAGTTGCCGCCGTGGACCAGCACGTTGAGAGCGTTGATTTCGTGAACCCCTTGAAAATTCAAAAAAAAGCATTCTTACAAAATGATATTTGGAGCTATTCCATAATGGGACGTAAACGTAACTGGTGAAACGCGGGAGTTTACTGCACTCCTCTGTCTGCCTCCTCGGGGATTACAGACGTGATGTTACGTTTGGTGTTTGTTAACGCGCAGCATACAGTTGGCGTACCTAGCTAACAATCATCATTGCAAACAACGAAAACAATTTTATAAGAAAAGCAAGTCAGGTCTGTATGAGTACATATTTGACACGCGGTTCTCTCTGTCTATACCGTATGGGATCAGGCGTGATATATATACGTATATGTAAACAAACTTATATGTAACACATAATAATATCAAATCCGCTGCTTTAATTCTATCCGATTGCCTCAAAATGCAGTCCACAGTTCAAAGTGAAGTCATTGATAGTCAATTACTGGGCATCGGCCTTCTCCATGCAATTGATTATTTATTAACGACAGATATCAATTAATCATCAACGAAATACGTCATACGCATCACTTTCAATTTATTACGCACAATGTGACATTACTTTGTTATTAAAAGTGTAATCAATACATTTGAGTCCTTACAAAATTATACGTTACAGAGATACATTTTATATTAAAAACAGCAAAGCAAATAGTTTGAAGAATCTTTAATATAGCCAAGTAATCCTTGGATGTTACTATGTTTCTTGAGTATCTATATATTTGATTAAATTATATACCGGCATAAATCATGCATCTGTTTCAGGATAATCCTTCGAGTTATTGTTGAGATTTCACTATGAAGGGCAGGAACTAAAAAAGTACCTAGATAGGCTAGGTCGGAGACTAATTGGGTTTTAGTGAGGTAAAAGTCCCACATAACCGGGTATCTCTCCCAGGGTACCGGGTACCTTTTGAAGGTTAAACAAAAAAGGTCGGAAACTAATTGAGTAATATCGAAAAAACAGTTAGACCGATACATAATTTAAAAAAGTAATGACTCCCCTTATGAATATAATTAGAAGTATAGGTATACAAAGCTAAATATAAGATTAGTCACATTTAGTGAAAGAAACCTTGTACGACCTATTACTACATAATAGTAATAGTGCAAATGTCGTTCTGTGACTTGAGCAAGAAAATGTGTAAATTGGGTAGGTACAATGGAAGTCTGCCTTAGTTTAGAGTGTCTTAGTATTTAAATAATAAAGCGGCGAGTTCTGATATGACTATTATTATTAACATACAAATAACACAATTGGTGAAACGTGGGGAGTGTACTATACTCCTTTGTCCACCCGTTCGGGGAAGTACAAGCGTGATGTTATGTTATTATTATGAATAATACATACGTGGATCGTGTACCAGCGTCCAGTAGATTAAGGTGATGACGAAGGCGAGGTCCGTGGCGACCGTGTGGGCGAGCCAGTACGCGCGGCAGAGCAGCGGCGTGCGCTGCCGGCGAGCCATCGGTATCTCTTCATCTTCGCCACCTAAAGGTATAAACACATTGCCAATAGTCTAATCTTATCATTAATCATTTATAGTAATAGTTTTTTTTATTGCGTAAAGTAAAATGTTGTCATTGTAAAGTGTAATAAATAGGCTTCAGAACGATGTGATTAAAATAACAAATATATACATTGTACTCGATCGACATTTAATTTCGTTCAGTGGCCACGCTTAAATTATTCCCGGCTCATGGTACCAAAATACCAATTGGTTATTTATTAGAAATATATTGGCTAGACCGGCAACGTCAGTGGCAAGAATGAGGAACCAATGAGGATAATTGTGGCAGTGGCAGCGTCCCACTCGGTGAGTTTAATTGACGCGAAATTGTATCAATCAGCGGTGCGTGACCCGACGTCCCCTTGTCGATGTCTGAACGCTGTTGAGAACCACGGAGCGTGGAGCAGATGGATTGAATCAAAATCTATTGACATATTGATAGGTCGACTTACATACCCAAATGAGTAGCATAAACGTAGAATAGTCATACAAAATGTTCTCTAAGGCATGTGAATTCTGCGAACGGGCACTTGGCTAGCGTAGTAGTCTATGGCCTTAACTCTCATTCTAAGCGGAGAGTCGTGGACAACAGTAGAACGGTAAAAAGATCGAAAAAAAAATGAGTACCATAAACATTTTATCCGTAATATTTAACGTATTATACACATAGTCGTTTTGATCCTGGTCATAATCGTGATAGTGATCGGTCAATCATTTGACCGATCAATTCGTAACGACCATAAATAAACAAATTCAAAATAATAATCCATGATGACCACCCGTTTTAGTCTATGGATGATAATTGCCGTGATGAACTTGGAGATATGAAAATAAAATACGCTCCGTACGTACATGATAGAATAACAGAATAAATACAGTGATCTCTATTGAGCGCAGTATTGTGTACTATTTCTATGGCGGACTCACATATCCGGGAACGTGATGAAGTACTCACCTGTGAAGGGGCACACGATACATTTGTGCGAGATCACTAGCAGTACGATATCAGAATAATATAAAGCAGCATATGCTGAGCTTTTCACGACATGATGCTTCGTTGGTCGAGTAGGTGCAAGGGCGACTGGTGATTGAGAGGTCCTGGATTCGATTTTCAAATCGGGCAAAGTATTATTGGGTGTTTCCTTGAAATTTCCATAACTAGCACGGAGTCTGGACTTGTACCTGGTATATTGCAACAGACTCAACCCCTATTTCATGACGGGACATTAATAACTGGTGGATCGCGGGAGCGTTCGACACTCTGCCTGCCTCTTCAGGGAAATACAGTCTTGTGTTTATGACGTTGTATGTTGTATTTACGAACTGATTATAAAAATCACATCAATTACAGTTAATTTCGGTCAATTTTACAAGGCCAACGCCTCTGTCTATGGAGACGCGTTTGTTTGGTCAATGATGATCATGTACTCAAATAACTATAATATATAGTTACAGCAACGAGCGGCCACCACGATGATTGCGTAGACACGCGACTGAACGATCCGTATTAATTGTTTCTAGCGACTGCTGCACGGAAACAGTTTAATATCTTAACAAACGAAATCACGCGAGACTCTTGACATTGCTAAAATTAGTGTTGTCATCATTTCGAAAATTACTCCGAGAAGATCTAAGATTATGATTGGATTGAACGGTCAGATAGGAGCATGGCTAGATATCTTGTATTATTTTGGTAGTGAAAACAATATATATTACGTAATATGTTCTTAGTTTACAGTTTTCGTATTAATTTTGGATACTAAGACCGATTTCAATGGCATTTCAATTTCAATTTATAGTAATAATTGTTATAGTGACAAATGTTACAGTAACAATTGTTATAGTAACAAATGTTATAGTAACAATTGTTATAGTAGAAATTGTGCTCGTAACAATTGTGCTCGTAACAATTGTTATAGAAACAATTGTTATAGTAACAACTGTTACAGTAACATATTGCTTCAATGTAGAACATAGCGGTGGCAATTACATGGGCAAACAGAATATTTGTTTTACTGTGTAATAACTCCATGCATGGTCTTTAAACTAAACACACTTACATATGTTAAATAACTTTTCTCTACGGTAGCGGAGTACGACGGCGAGCGCGAGGCCCGACTGAATGGCGATGAACAAGTAGCCCCAGTTGGTGAAGTAGATGAACCACTTGAAGTAGTTCAGCTGTACCGGTGGCCCGTCGTAGTGCCGCGGCAGCCGCTGGCACGCGAAGCTGGCTATGGCTGTTGACATTACGCCCAGGAATAGCAGCCACCTACAAAGAAAAATATTTAGTTCACACCCCTTGTTCTCATCATCATTCATGTTTGACTGTAAGAAAACTCTATAAGGCATTAAGAGCGTTATTGTATCTCTTAGTTAAATGTGTTACATAACAATAAATGGATAAATAAATAAAAAGATAATTATGGCAATACTAATATTGGAATGCTCGCTGTTGGAATCATATCTGTAAGGATAAAGAATGCTTTGAACCCTTTTTAAAAATATTGCGCGAACAGAGTAGCGTAAGATTTGTAATAGATAGTAAAAATTTACTCAAAAAAAGAGTGTAGAAAGCTACAATATATATGTACTATGTTTCACATATACCTTAGATAGAATGAAATAAAAAAATCATTATTTATGATTTCACTGTCAATGTTAGACATAACATTCAGTATACACTTTGACATAAGATCCTCAATAACGTTCAAACTGAAACATTTAATGATTTTTGTGGTCGAATTTCGATCGATACTAGACCACTATTCATAATAATATGCCAACACTGACCGACTGTACCTACTGAACGTGTGACGAAAAATATGCAGCGTTAAATTATTTTCCTTACTTATTTATCTTTTCCTTATAAATAGTAGCTGCGCCCGCGACTTCGCCCGCGTCGAATTCTAAAATGAAAATAGCCTAAGTAATCCTTATTACATCAGTTATCTGCCAGTGAAAGTCCCGTCAAAATCCAGCCAGCCGTTAGAGCCGTTAGCCGGAACAAACAGACAGACAAGCAAAAATAGTAAAAAATGTTATTATGGTATACGTACTGTATATGTATACATATATATGCATTTAGTTAAAAGCGGTTATTTTAATATTATAAACAGACACTCCAATTTTATTTATCTGTACGTATAGGTATATAATAGATAATCTAATAACTTCCTTTCCTTTATTTACTATATTAATAGTTGGTGGGAAATTACGTGGAAAATAAATATATGTATTTCAATAAATGTTGTTATGTTCAAACAAATATTCCTTATTTTGAAAACGAACCTTTGTCACGGTGCTATTTGCCTACCCAGTAAGGGACGTGGCGTGAAGATATAAGAACAATAACTTTAAACTGAACCGCTGCACGTGTGGTTGTAGAACGATATTAAGTAAGGCCACAGTGAGAGATTACAGTGCAAGTGCAAATGCATGAATTATTGGCACCGGCAGTAAATCTCTATAGTAATGTTTGATAAGCGCTTTGTTATGTATTCGTGTATACTGTAGGGCTCCGTTGTATGTATGCGCATATTGTTCTATAACCTATGGTGCGCGCTACGACGGCAGTACGAATTACATAAATATATAATATATCTAATAATTATCAAACTGTCTGTAAATTATGTATTGTATAAAAATCCAAGCGCAGATACGTGATTATTACTTTGGGTGTATTTCTTCAGAAATGTAATCTGTTAAACAGCATCGTTTCTACTGTCTTCCGGCCAGAGGGATGTTTTGGGAGATGTTTTAAAATAAAACATGCTTCTGGCTGATTTAATCTATTAAATTAGTGCTATTAGAATACAGAAATCTGTACCTATAAACTTATTTAATGTTAACAAGTAGAATAAGTTAACGAGTAACTGCCTCGTTGGTCGTGTTGATTGCAAGACCGACTGCCGATCAGGAGGTCCTGGGTTCAAATTTTCTAGTAGTGGCTCAGAGTCTGAATGAGTGCCCAGTATATGGCAATAGGTTCACCACCTATTCCATAGTGGGACGAAGACGTGACTGGTGAAACGTGGAAGTGTTCTACACTACTCTGCCTTCCTCTTCAGGGATAACAGGCGTGATTTTACGTACGTAACAAGTAGATATATATTGACAACATATGAATGAGGTTTAGTAAATGATATAATTACTGCAATCCTCTTTAACTTTTATACTTTTAAACATTTTAACTCTTTGACTTAAGTTTGGACGCTCAGGAGGGTATCAACCAGGTGGAGATTGCTTATGTTAAATTACGTATACTGTATTTAGTACATTTACTGGTATCATTTTGGAGTATTAGCTTGAAATTTATAACAAGCGGAGATACTATCCAACTAGGCTTCGTTTCCATTTAAAAGTGCTCGTTTGAATTTCTTTTATTGTTTTAAAACGGAATTCTTTTATTTAATGTAAACATATTAAAATGTATTCTTTCTATTTTCTGAAATAAGCACAAACCTGTATGCGAGGTATGCTGTAGATGGACGGTGGCTGGTCTGCCACTGGCTGCAGGCGAACTGCTGCGGGGGGGAGTGGTCCAGGTTGAGGGCCCGTCGGCTGGCGTGCCAGATCCGCCCGAACATCGCGGGCTTGCACGTTTTCTTCATAGATGGAACTAAACAAAAGTATCTCTTTATAATTCTTAGCGAATCAATTAAACATTATATTACAGACATTATTATTTGTAACCAAATTAAAACTCATTTATTTGCAAAACAAGATGATTGCGTTAGGTCAAATTATACGATATATCTTAACCTCAACCCATGGGGATATACAAATTTATATAAGAAGGTATATTAATATTATCGAATCAAAAAAATTGTATCCTAATATGGAAATCTTGCCCTATTTTATTAATCATATGTATGTTTAGTAAGGCATGGCATGATACTTGACAATAACAACTATTATCAAATGATATGTTTCAGGAACAAACTCATGCCGACCTTTATAGGTATACGCGCTTTGGATCAGATGATATGTAGGCAGTCGCATACCTATATTCCTCATACGAACGCGTTTAACAAGTACATTGAGTTTCGTAATTTAAAATACGGTACATTACGTCCGATGTCGCGATAACAGGCAAAACGTCGGCTGAACAAACACTCGTTTATTGAAACATTGAGCAAATTAAGTCCTCTCTCCATACTAATAGCCTGATTACGCTCAGTCGAGCTCGTTGTAAATGGATTCCTTTAATGTTATCAAATTGTATCGATATTGATTTCTTACCTGCTATTGGATGTTAATGTACCTACATATTTATGAGATATTCATGGCCAAGGACATAGGTGAAGATTGAGAGGGCTACATTGAAAATATTTATTTATTAGGTCTCTACTGGAATTTAAATTACGTTACATAATAACGTTTGAAATATTATGCCTGTCTGATTTACACTCGTGGCATGTGTCAAAGTGTAATTGTAAAAAGAAGATATGCAAAATAAATCCTAGGCTTAAACTTTTCTCATTCTAATAAATCCGTGAGTAACAGTGAGACTATAAAAAGGGTGGATGATGATAACCATGATGATGATGAAATATGATGATGATAATAAATATGATGATGATAAGAAATATGATGATGATAATAAATATGATGATGATAATAAATATGATGATGATAATAAATATGATGATGATAATAAATATGATGATGTATAAATAATAAATGATGACGATGATAAAGATTATGATGGAATTATAGATGATGATAAAGATGATGAAGGAGAAGAAGACGATGATGATAAATATGGTTAAAAAGAAGAAGAAGAAGATGACAAAAATGATGACGATAATAAAGTTGAAGACGATATTAAAGATGATTATGATGATTATGATAACAATGATGATGAAGATGATAAATATGATGAATAAGGAGAATGAGATGATGGTAAAGATGATGAAGGAGAAGAAGATGATGATAAAGAAGAAGATGATAATGATGATTGTGATAATAGTTTAAGGGCGTTTGCGTTGAAGTCCAGTTTACGTGACATAGGTCTTAGAGTGGTAGGGTCGTCAATCACGCTCATCTATTTTAGAGCTTTTTGTTTTTATACATATGTTAATACGACAATACTTATATTTAAAATCCTAATAATGGTTAAGCACTTCACGGTGTCCACTTTTTCCGTGATCTCCTTTGTATCTTAGATACCTAACCAAAAAGGGTTGTAATGAACCAATTTTGAATAAATGTTATTTGAATTTGAATTTGAAATTTGAAAAAAAGATTATTACGTAACTTCACGCCTGTAATCCCCGAAGGGGTGGGCAGAGGAATGCAGAACACTCCCACGTTTCACCGGTTACGTTTACGTCCCACTATGGAATAGGTGGTGAGCC
>DWDV01001116.1:0-14050 GCA_018245615.1 Mimoniades ocyalus
TCGAGTGCGCCGAGAGTGCGCCGAGAGTGCGCCGAGAGTGCGCCGAGAGTGCGCCGGGAGTGCGCCGGGAGTGCGCCGAGAGTGCCGAGCCACAGGGACGAGCTGAGTTCGATACCGACACAGTTTCAATAGTTGCGGAAAGTTACGTTATTAATGCTACTACGTTTCAGTTGTACAAATTGTAGAGCTGTTAAAAAAAGCTTTTGGCATTTATTGTTTCTTTATACGTTGAAGAATGATAACACATGAATATGAATACACACATACGAACATACAGATTTTTATAAATATTTAGATATTTTTGAACAGACATGTTAGATCGCATGCCCAGCGTGGGGATTATGGGCATGGGCATTACACCCAAGGGGAGGCCAATGTCCAGCAGGGGACTTTAATAGACTGATGATGATGACGATGGTGAAGACTGGTAACTTATACTATATTTCATATTCATACACGTGGGGAGACGAAAGGCGTGCTGGAAAAATTTAGTAGTGCTCGACCCGCGAATTGAACCCAGGACCTCCCGATCAGCAGTCGCACTTGCAACCAACACGACCAACGAGGCAGTCTATATAGTAATACAAATAAGTAGGTAATTAAGGGTTTAGCCACATTCTCACGTGACCGAATCGTGCATAAATCTAAACAAATTTGCATCCAGGACTTCGAACTTAGGAATTATTAAAAAGAACGTGCTAAATACTGGGCTACATGACGCTTTCCATCGGGCGGGATGGCAGTCAAACGTGAGCCTATTGCTAAACAATAAAACGTAGGTGGTGGCCCAAATCACATTTAACAAAGAAAAATTTGTCTTATAATGCTTCCATTTAAACCTATTTTCATTAAGGCAGTTTTGCGCGTTACAAGACATAGATTCGTTGTGTAATGGAAGTTCCTTTGTGGCAGAAATTGAATCAAACGGCTAAAAGGTACTACTCATTCGTTAATTATGCTCCGCCTTAGAGCAGGCCCTTGCGCTCTGGAAGTCGGTGTTATTCAATGTTTACAATTATGAAGAAAACATTGCATTATCCAAGTCCAGATTCAGTAATTAGTAAACATGACTATATGTATGTATATGTATAAAGCAGTTATAGTCTAGTGGTTTGAAATTCGACCTCTCACTCCGGGAGGCCGGGTTCAAATCCTCGCGCGCACCTCTTTACAAAATGTGCGTTTTACGTTTAATATCACTTGCTACAACGGTGAAGGAAAACATCGTGAGAATTAGAGATCTTGAGAATTAGATGGCCGCGTATAGAGATGTCCCAAAATGTATAAATTATTTCACGATAGTAACACCCTCTGTTCAATATGAGGTTGTGTTTTCCCTGTCAGTACTTTTTGACCAACGTCCACTACATGTTTGATGGATACACTATACACTAGTGAACACTGGGCGTTGTTCGGCCGGCTAGTAGCACAATATATTCTGAAGTGTATGAAGAGCCTCGTTTATCCAGCGCCTTAGAATTTACATCGCGATCTCTTCAAAGAGGAGCTTTGTTTGATTTTCTGTAAAATGGTTTCCCTTCCCTCCGTAGATACGTGTTGCCGTAGACTACTTTTATAAATAGGTATATTTTAAAAATACGTTCAATATTTTAATGCATAACGGCTACTTATTACATAATTATGTACGTACATAAGGGGATTTTATAATAAAATGCCAAGAAGCGTAACGGTAAAACAATTTACTTGTGTTTTCAAACACAAGTAAATTGTTTTCTTTGCTTTGATACATATTTTATACAAAACAAAAATGTACTTAAAGTAAACCTTAAATTACGAAATAAACCCCTAAGTGCAGTGCTTCTAAAAATACTGTAACTAACGGCATACCTATTATAAGAGAACAACAAATAAGCAATGTGCCGTTCCTTCTATTATGTATTTATCTGCTTTGAGATCAAATTACATTAGGGGATGTGAGCACTCATCCATTAAATATTCACAACTACCTGCGCTGGAACTGATAACTTTCGAAGTGCATGTTTATTTTTTAATCGTAACTAAAATTCGTCTAGCTAGAATCTAATCTGTTAAGTGTTAACATCAGGAGAGATTTTTAGAATATTGCCTCATCTAAATAAGAGCTATTTAAAAAAGAAACACTGTAGCGTAGAGCATTAGGGCAGGTTCACATTATGTGATAATGTTAGGTTAATAACACATAATGAAAGTGTATCTCGGGTATTTTTTATTTCATGATCCCATAGTGCATGTTATATGCATAAAATATACAAAAAACTTAAAATTAGAAAGAAATATTGGCGTTTTAGACTAATTAACTTGAGACAAGAGCAATTGTATAAATTTCTCTTTTTGAGAGTTACGAATATATTAAGAGTAACAGCTTAATTCGTACACTGCAGAAAACGTACATAACTTGACTACTGATATCAGGTTCAAAGTGAATTTAAGACATTTTAGGTGTTCTAGTAGTGCTTCGGAGTCTGGATATGTGCCCGGTATGGGGCAATAGGCTCACCAACTATTCCATAGTGAGACATAAGCGTAACTGGTGAAAGGTGAGAGTATACTACACTTTTCTGCCTACCTCTTAGGGAATTAAAAGCCCGATGTTACATTTTAAATTTGCATCTAGGCCAGAACTGTGGGCGTATACTATAAAATACAGTAGACCAAAATACCTTTACAATGCAGGGTGCGAAAGGCGTCAAGGCTAGTATCGGAAATCCTTAGTTTCTTACACAAGACCATTAGACCGAACTGTGATCAGAGTGTGAACAGTGTGAGTGTGTGTGTGTGTGTGAGTTATTGTACGAACAAGATTAGTATTTATACATACTTCTAGTACGTCCAAAGTAACTTCTATGTACGGGTTTTCAATGACGGCCAACCAAAGAGGCAATATTTTTCTACCGATATTAAAACGTATTCCGCGGCCATTAAGAGTAAAGCGCGATCGAACAAAGAAAGCTTTTGTGAGAAATTTCCAAATTCTCATTAGGACGTCCAATTCGCGCAATTATCAACCGATAATAACGCTTTTAGGGTGTGACATCTGAAATAATTTCCATATCTTTAGGGGCGGCGCCGACCGTACTAATGGCAGCCTTATTAAATTGGGGCCAGTAATTACATGAAGTGGTATTAATTTCGCGTGCCATTCCATCTCAGTTCCTCAATAACGTCGGTATGCCGCTAGACATGAAGCTGTGTTGGGGCCGCCGTGCTCCACGCACCTGTCCTAATAGATCGCTGCGAGTGCCCCTTCATCTGACACTCAAAATTGCTATTAGAACAATTCTCCGTCACACAATAAGCTACTCTTACCTATTAAATAAATAATTTCCTCGTTATAATGGGTGTAAGTGGTTCCAAGATCTTAGATACCCAAGCCAGTGGTGCATCCTGCTATACAAGTACAACAGACGAGGCTCTGGCGACCGGCTGATCGCAGTATAGCGCTACCTACCCAGGCACCCAGGTGAGAAAAGTCGCCAGGTGTTCGAGGTGGGTCGCAGACGTGTATGGCCGGCGGCGGCCGCTTGAGAATGTTACCTGCTCGTTTACTGCTCTCTTCAACAATTGTGTAGGAGAAAATTACATCCATTTAAATGAATATGCCGAGCATTCACCATAACGTTAAGGAAAAGTCTAAATTTATTACATTCGTTTTACAACACATTTTATGTTGAGTATTAAGTTAAATACGGACTGCCTCTTATTGTGATCCGTTCAGTAAACATTTTTGCAATCCCCGTCCTACTCAAGTAATGTTAATTGTTTTGTAAGTAGGTATTTTTTATATTAAATTTGACAGAAATATTCATTGTTCTTGTAACAGTGTTACCTACTTTGTCATATTACATTATGAATATTTTTCTTGTTTTGTCATGTAATTGAGGGTAATTATATTTAGTCCTGAATGGAGCCTGGCAGCTGCCGATCCGCAGTCGCGCTTACATCCAACATAACCAACGAGGTAGTCAAACTTCTAAAAGGTAAATAAACGCTATTAAATACAGGTTAATGTTCTGAGTTAAAACGTATTTAAAGTAAATTTATGGATTACATAAACTACATTTCAGCATACAAATAGATAAACTTTCAGAGAGACTGCATCCAAGCGCTTGGCAAATGAACGCGAGCAGCGCGCCAGCGAGGACGTCAAACCCCAAACTTTTAACGCCATTACCGCCGCCAGCGTCCTATAACCCAATATTGAGTGTTCGGAATTGTCCAAATTGTAAGTGCTCTTCATTTCACCTAAAAACCCATTATTGAGCAAAACCCAAATTGCTAAACTTTCCTCCATCAAAGCTCTAAACTTCAATTTAATGTCCTAAGAGATTGAGTATTTCATTTTATTTATTGCCTTTGTTATTAAATCTGCGAGTTAAGAGAGTGCCGCGACGGAGTTACCGACTCGGATTAGTGAAAAACGAATTTCCAGCGGCCTCCCAACTTTTACAACAGGTGACGCCGTTCTACATCGCCCCCTGAGTCATTGGAACAGTGATTGACATTTTTAGTAGCCGTTCGCTTACGAGTTAAAGCGACACATGCGTGTGATAATTTATTATGTTATACACACATAAAAATCATTGATTCAAATATGTCAATCTCATAATTGTCGTTTCGGCGGATATAAAGTTAAGTGCATAAATTCGCCTGTACTTCAACCCATTGAAAATCATGGTCACGGTCAGAAAATGGCGTCGCGAACCCTTTAACTGGAACTCGTACAAAACTCGATCTGTTTTGTTCATTGTACAGTTTATTTATAAAATATTCCATGCAATTAGACAGAACGATATAATGTTTATACGATTGTCGTCATTACTCTTTGAATCTAAAATGTGTACGTTTCGCGATTATGTGTACAAAGCGACTAACTCACCAGTACAAAATAACTTGGTGACGATAAGCCGTTTACGACGATTATATTTTACTTATAAAGCATCGATTATGGAAGTAAATTTGAAACGTCCATTAGAATGAACGGAGGTGGATCCGAAACAAATAAATTAAAAGTTTGATTAAAAGACTTACGAAATTCATCAGAGAGGAATTACCTCGAAAATTTGCAATGTAAATTTTATTTAACGCACCTCGCCTGTCTCATTATGAAGATCAGCAGCTAACGAAAAATATTTTTTTAATCTAATTTCATTTTCATAAAACCATTGCTGTGATAAAGGGTTTTATTAGTTAACTTCTATTTAGATATCTGAATAAGTATTGTAAACGTCATCATCTTTTATGTACATGTGTACTGCAATGTACATACGAGTACAGCATTCTGTTACGATAACCCGTTTGAGCCAATTTTGATTCTCGATCATTATATTGTTTTACCATCGGACCCCATATATTACCTTGTGTACATGCATGAACTTAAGTTAGTTTCCACAAAAAAAAAATATTATTGTAAACGTATAAGCGCGAAATGGCATTTTTTGAACCCTTGTCAGTGTGCGAGGCGATCCGCGTCCAACAGCGCCCAGCCCGCTGACGACGACGAACTTAAAGTAACCCTCATTTCATAAACTGTGGTGTATTTTTTATTGTACTGGTCTTAATATAGAACAATGAGCCAGGCTCCGCGTGGACCGCAATGTTATGAAAATAAGGTTTATGTACTGTACAAAGTTCGTTCAGCCAGACATCCTAGTGGCCATCTGTCGATGCACTGGTGGGGGGAGAACAACGAAATTTGTTGGAATAAACAGTTACGTCATTGCGACACGCATCACAGTTGATAATGATAAATATTAACGAAAATTAAACTATTTAAATAAGAGTAATTATATTGCGATAAATCCGCGGTCATTATCAAATTGGCTTTCAATTCTAAATACATAAATAAGCACTAAACATATCTCTCTGTAAAGTCTTGTAAAGAGTCTTAAACGGTTTGTGGTTTAAGCGCATCAGAAATACAAATACAAATCGTGGTGCGCACTTACCTACTTACAAAAAAGTGGATTTTAAGGTCAAATGTCACTCGCTGCAACGGTGAAAGAAAATATTTAGGACAAAATCCGCAAAACTGAAAGTCTTAGAATTATCCATAATGTTATCTATGGCGTGTGAAGTCTGCCACCGCGCACTCGGCCAGCGTTGCGACTATACGGCCTTAACCCTTCTTGAGCATGTGAGAGGAGGCAGGTGTCCAACAGAGCCGGTGCTCTTATCGTTATAAGAGAGTCGACCGTGGTAATGTCGATGATGATGCTGATAAACGAGACGCGATGAACAGATGCGAACAGTAGCGCCTGTATCAATATTATTGATGAAATAGTTATGGCCAATATTATAACATATATGTATATTTATTATTTTTATATATATTTATATTATTACATGTATTAATAGAAATGTACCGTTATTTTTTGTTCCCAAAATAATATTGAATCATTGCAGGCAAAGGCGTTATTTTCCCGAATATATTTTTTCCTGTAACGATAACGCTGTGACAACTATTTTTGCTCGAGTCCCTACAATACTTTTCTGAATCCGAATTTATGTGTTTGTTGGAATCTCCAAAAAGATTTCACATTATTTGTAAACTTAATTTTTATTTCTGACTTGTTGGTTCTATTGGTTGCTAGCACGACTACTGATAAAGAGGTCCTGAGTTCAAATCCCGGGATGAGCACTATTGGATTTTTCTAACTTATTTTTCTAGTAGGTAGTAGCTGAGAGTTTGGATATGTGTATGGCAATAGGATCACCGTCTATTCCGTAGTGGGATAAAAAAGTAACTGGCGAAACGTGGGAGGCCCTACATTTGTTTACCTACCTTTTCGGGGATTACAGGCGTGATGTTACGTTAATTTTTATTTCTTAAAATGTGTTTCGTTGGGAGGTGAATTTGATTGACGTATTAATTCACTAGTTAGCGACCTTGAACACAGAACCGGAGGACGTGGGTTCAATTCCCACCCAAGACAAATATTTGTGTGTTGAGTATTAGTGTTTATTCTTTGTCCGGGTGTAAGAATCGATTCAGATCGGGATATCAGGGTGTCGTAAAAGGCTACTACGCCCGGCGCAAATAGGCGGGCAGCACGCCGCACCCAGCCTGGGCCCGGCTACATGCCCTGATCGTTGTCGGTAGCCACGTACGCGGTGGGCGAAGCCGTGTTCTGCGAGTCCTGCATGCGCATGCCTAATGTGGGGATTATGGGCTATGATCCCTCAGGGGAGGCCTACTTAGTGCTACTAGGGGCTGTTACAGACGTATTGTTATTTTCTATATTAATAAGCGGTAGTCCATGTATACCAGGTATGTATATACATATGTATGTACGTGTTTGGTAGTCGTAGTGAAGAACATTTTAAATTTGATCATGTTTACATGCCATGTAAACTGAATCATGCTTTTACTATGCTTGTTTCAATTTGAATGAATAAAAAGCGCTAACTAAATTCCGCCAGTAATTTGGAACTGAAGCTGACTCGGCTGAATTATTTGACAAACATTCATCAATAAATCAGCTAAATCGACGCGAAAATTTATTTTCATTCGACCTTTTCCAGCATTATTTACAGCATCAAAAGTACTTTTTTCGTTACCGATTTGACATTGACGAATTTTTAATTGGTTGCTTTAACGTAAAACAAAACTATTATTAGCTTCACGGTAGAAGTTACTCTAGATTTAAAAGAATATTAATATGATTTACAAGAGCAATACAGATTTTGCCTACTTAACCTTTAAGGAGAAAGCCGTTGCTGTGTAGCGTTACCAGATAGCTGGTGATAACGAAACAGCGGAATTAAAGTATAAAATACAGCCGTCCAAGTATATTAAATCAACAATAAGTTTAATGAAGAAAGCATTGCTATCATTGAAGGATAATAAGAAAGTTATTGGCTAGTTCTGTTTATTATTTTATTTTATATGGAGGTTCAACAGCTTGCACTAAATAACATAATGTGTAACTACATTTCTGTAAAATTAATTAAAAGAAAGACTTATTAACTTGGTGTAACATTACCTTAATACTAATATACTCGTATACGTAAAGAATACATGAATTTTGACTATTCTCTCAGTAGTTTTAGAATGTGATTTCAGTATTTTAAACTCATAACGACGCCAAACTGCTGTTACTACATACCGGTGCCTAGAGAATTCATAGCACAACTACGGCGAAATAAATTCTGAGCGTCCACCTTTATAATAAACTACTCGGCAGCACTCGAGCAACAGATGGCGACAATGTGCTAAGTTCGGATATAAATCAAACCCTTTTAATGTTCGCCGCCTATCGGTAGCGCTCGGGTCAAGTGACAGTCGTCTCACCGTGGGATAACAGCTAATCAGTCACGGTACATCAAAAAGGGTAAAATAGCGAAGCGTACGCTAGCACGTCTTTGATGTTTTCTCAATTTAAATCAATGTATTAGCCAACGGCGAAGAAGGAATCAGTGCTCAGTAGAAGACAACTACATAGTTGTTCTATTGAAGTACTTTCAATGTTCACAGATACATTGCTTACGCCAAGTACACATATAATAAACAGCTTGCCGCTTGCATGTTGACAGTGCTACGAAAGCGTAAAAATTGTTCTCTATTGGCTCGGGTCAAGCAATGTGATTTACCGAGCCCATAAAGACAGAACTGGCTATATTACTCTTGTCAGCACCCTTCAGCTGGCCGATGGGTGGCTTGTAATGAAATGTAAGTCGTGTTACACACAAACTTTGAGATGGAGTGGAAACCGATATTTGTGAAGTTGGAGGTCGGGCGCTCATTGGGAAGTAGTTTTGGGTGCTACGGCTTTGTTACGGCTACACGTATACAATTATATTGAAATGGTACGCGTCAATATCTCCTTCACTTTGTAAGTACTGAGAATGTTTCGTTATCTATTTCATTATTATTATTATATTATCTCCCCAAGTCCCTTACGAGGTAGGCAGGGACCACCGAGTGCCAAATGTCTCTGTTCTTACAGAACTAATGTGCATCTTTTATATTAATATTTTTTTTCATACACGCACGCTGGTTGAATACATATTTTCAATATTTGTAAAATATTTTCATTATTTTATATATGAATATACTTGCAACGCTTAATAAAGTACTGGTGTACAGTAATCGATATCCAGGGTGAAGCAAGATACATTTTGTATTTGTGTAATATATGGGGTAAATTTACATGCGTGATTCCATATTTCACCACTCACACTAACAGACAGTTCTAGTTGCTTCCTATAGATAACAGTTACTTAATATTGACGAAGGCATTCTGGTTGGTTGAATATTGTAAAAGTATTTTTTGTAAATAAAATTTTTAGCTGCTAATGACCAAAATTATACGAAGCAGCGGAATGTTTTGTCATCGCGGAATATCGTAAAACAATAAAGTTCCACAAACAAATGTCCCGTTTCGTATCCCCTGACTGGCCAACATAAAGAGGCAGCCAATAAGAGTTCGCGAAGTTTTCTTTAAGGGCGAAGGTAATTCTCCGAGGGTCTGTACAGTTAGTTTACTTAATGTGGGCGAGTTTGTTTAGGCGGGCGCGCCGACACTAGATAATAACGGAATATAAATATTTCTTTAACAAATCAAATTTCTCGCATAATCAGTGTTTACTGGAATATTATCTCACATTTCAAATTCCTAACACTATTATACCTCGCCTTCCTGCAAATTCACTAAGCTTCGTATATTATGTACGATGGTTATAAAGTTAATGATTCGCTGTTCACGATGAGAGCGGCGTGCACAGAGCGGTGAATATCCAAGGAGCACGTAACAATCGTAAGGACACAAATATTAGGCACTCGGTCCTCCCTGTCGACGCTGTAAGGGACGCGGCGTGACGTTGTAACACATCATCAGCATCCTCTCAGCGTTATCCCGGTTACGTCCTCCCACTGGTGTGTGAGGACCCGGGGTCCGCTTTCCGGCTCCGTCAGCCGACTTCGCACGGTCTTCGGCATCCTTAATGGTGAGTCCGTTGGCACGCATGTCATCCTTTACGACGTCAAGCCAGCGTTTCTTGGGCCTGCCAATATCCCAAGTAAATACAGAATTAAAAATTGTTTTGGGCTTTATAAAGTATTGTGTGTTGTATATTCTATTGCTTCAATTTTAACTGAACAAAAGGTATATGTTTCTATACGGATATTTACCAGAAGGCAGGCGAAGAACCATTATAGCAAAAGATATTAAGGGCGCTATCGGACTAGAGTACTTTGGACTCAGTTTATTCTCGTTTCAGCATACGCGCGTATACGTGTGTTGAATTTCAGGCTTCAAGAAAACAAACGACCGGGTAGTCACAGAGTAGTAGACTGTTGTATCCGAGGGTAGCAGCGCAACAACACGCGTACAAAAACAAGCGTATACGCACCGAAAATCCGCTGGTCTGAAAACGGCCTAAATCTTATAAACACACGTAGCTGAGTTGTGCGTGCTACGATTGGAACCTCAACTTGCGGTATAGAGATCTGAAGTGTACATGTCCAAAGAAATTATGTCATAAAACATTTTAGCAGTTATTAATAAACTTGTATAGAACGCTGTTATTGAATAGTAGTTAAAAAACCCACCACGACACAGTTTGCATGCGGCTCACGTAATAACACCGCGCGCTCGAGTGGCGAACATTCATTTTCTTAAATGCTCAAAGTAATTGGCCTCCACCTCGCGATGTTGCCAGCCACAAAATTTATTGCTTAATTACCTTAAGAAAACGCGTCGCCGCCAACATCTCCGACAGATGTTTTTTATCCGCGAGCAAAAACAAAACGCTTAAGAATGACATTAATTAATTCTTAATGAAATTCATCTTCACCCCTCCCGCGTTTTAATTTGAACACTCGATTTATTGCTTGTACAATTTGTCGCGAACTCTTCGCCCTCGGAATAATTAAAACGAGACCAATTCGTTATTACGTTTATTAGCGACAAATTACACAAACGGCCCAGCAAATAGGCTTATTTCAGTTACAAATAAATAAATAAAACCGATCGAGACGAAATTTTCAGCCGCTATTGTGACAGTGGCTTTTTAGCACATTTCTTGAAATGCAAACTGATTTATAATTGCCGTATTTAGCAGTTCAATATTTCCTTTGGTACGGATCTTCGATGGCCCTATGGAATAAAGGTTCCTCGAAACGAAGGTAGCCATCCTCTGGCCTGACTACATCTTGAAAAGCCTTGTGAGAAGCTTGGTCGTTGTAGCTGCTATAATCTCCACCGGCGTTGTACTGATGGCTATTAATAGCGTTTTTACTGGACGTCTTGCTACTGTTAACACCTGAGTTTTTATATTTATCGTCCTTCTGAGGCAGAACAGGCGCTGCCGTTACTTTGTCGTCCACCTTTTTATCTTTATTCACGGTGCTGGAACCCAATAAATCCCTGTAGTTCCTGTCCTCTTTCCGCAACGGCGCGTAAGGGTATCTGTTACGGAACCTGTAGTCGTACCTGCCAACCCTCGCGCTGTACTCGTCGTCGTACCGGCGGTACGGGTCCACCGAGTAGCGGTATCTTAGATCAACGCTGGGCGGTGTCCGAACGACTTCCGGCAAATGTGCATAGTAAATTATCCTCTTCGGTTTACGCGGAACATAATTGTCGTAGCCGTCATCGTATCTCTCCACCCTGGGTCCGTAGCCGGGGTAGAATCGCTTCCGGTCGTATAAGTCGTAGTGAGGATCACGTCTATACAAGTCATCGTTGGCGTAGTATCGGTCGTCGTAGGGCCGTCTAGAATCTTCTGGATAATACACTGCTTGCCTTGGATATACTGGTTTGTACTGCTTAGACCTATCTTCTTCTTCAGGTCTAACAAATTCAGTTCTCAACTCATCGTTCCGCGAGGTTCTCTGAACGGTTTCCTTGTCATTCCTCGATTCAGAAGCTTCCAGCTGTTTATTTTGTGTGACAAAATTAACTCTCGGCATTCGTGAATTGATTAGTTCGCCTGAAGGCTGCGGTGGAGTTAGGATGTCATCTCTTTGGTCATCGTGACCTGGAAACGGCAATTTTATCCAGTTCTCATTGGACGCTCTAGCGCCTCTGCCAGTTGGTTTATCTGTAACTCTTTCCGTGGTTTGATATAGAGATAAAATTTGTGAATTCTCATTAGTTATTGATATCTTGGTGGTGGGGTCGTCGTCTATGGACAGGGATCCAGGCAACCAAGGTGATGGCTGATGCATAACATCTTTCCTGTTTTCTGAGCGTATATTATAATATTTCTCTTCTTCAATTACATCCCGACGACCTCTAGCCGCATCAGACTCCAAATTGTACTGAAATTGAGAAATACCGATTCCCATTAAAATACTATATCCACTCACATTACTGTATCAATTTGAAACATTCTCCAATTTTATACCGAATTACGACAATATTTAGAAATTGAGATGGAATTTTAAAACTTTAATAAAAACATACAATTAATTAAAGAGATCTGCCGAAGATTAAGGGATATACGAGTAATATCATCATCATCAGCTTATTGCAGTCCACAGCTGGACATAGGCCTCCCCTGAGGTGTTATGCCCATAATCCCTTCGCTGGGCATGCGGGTTGGGCTTTGCAGAGCACACCTTCTCGCACCGCCTACGCTGCTGCCCATAAGCAGTCAGGGCAGTTAGCTGTGCCTAGGACGCCCGCGCCATGCCGCGATCTGCCAGCGCCGAATATAGTTGCCTCTCACGACACAGTCGGGCCGGGCAATATATTCTTACTCCGCCCGACACGGACTATCGGATATATTATCTTTGTAGTGTAATATTACACTACCTGGTTTTTCCCCCCAATCCACGAATCCTCAGGAGCGAGGGAGATTTTACAACTAATCTATACGTAAGAATATGCGTTTCCGTACAAATGGTTTTTTCTTTGTTTAAAAGTTTACTTTCATTTTGTACCTCAGTATGGTCTTCGTAGACATGTGGCAAATCCAGACAAGACGCAGCTTGAAGAATTTGAGCCAACACGACCACTGTAGATATTTGACACTTCATCTTGCCTCTACTGCAATCTGAAACATTGGAATAAATTAATATTGACAATTGATCACATTTACGTTTCAGCTCTTTAAAGTCTTGAATACGTTTCGTAATAGACCTGACAAAGGGCGGATGTATCGAACGAGGACGGTCCAAAAATTACTATTATGACAGCTGTTATAACTACAATAAAATTGATATAAACCGGTATATTAGTCCTACGTTGTAATAAATTTGAGCTGTGTACAAACTAAATATATTACTTTATTATCTTGTAGAATCGGTAGGAACTCAAATTAAATTTATCGTATCCAACTAATATATACAAGTAACAAAAACAACCCTAAATGTTTGTTCTGTTGTAAAGCAAGAAAGATAATAATAAAGACGGTTATGGCAATAAATTTAAATTTCTAACATCTTTAAAGTTATTACTTTTATGTACCCGATGTCCCATCTACAAAGAAATATAAGCACAATCAATAGGTACCTATATTTCGATATGCTCATGACACCGGCAAATTATGATAAATTTTGGATAAACATACATGGATGACATTGGAAATAATTTGTTGTATAGTATAATACTCATATAATGCCATCACACATACACGTAGAAGCGGAAATGTGATGAAATCGAACGGAAGCCGCGAAAAATCAGCAAACCGTGAATCTGTGTTGGGTACGCCGTGCGACGACCTCGCGACATGTTCGAAATTTAAATATGTATATTCATAATCTCCTGTACTTAATTTTAAATATTCTGTATACGTCAGAAGTCAATTCTCTATGTTTACGAAGAAAATTAGGAATGTAGTGTAGAAGGCTTCTTCTTCATTCATAATAGATCGGGCGTGCATACGTTTGGTCTGCAATAATAGAGATATTTGGAACTAGATACTCTCTGTCTATCCCATAACAAAACTGGCGTTTTGATACTAATAATGTAATAAAAATATTGTGTAATACATATACATCAGTTTAAAACTAAAGTGTTGGTGTTGTATACTGTATTTTTTTTATTCATATAACTTAAATCATTCATGCCTCGTTGGTCGTGTTGGTTGCAAGTGCGACTGCCGA
>DWDV01001117.1:0-14041 GCA_018245615.1 Mimoniades ocyalus
CATAACATCTCAGTTGAAGCCTTTGTATAGCAGTGTATAACTGCCATAGGCTGATGATGTTGACGACTATATTTTTAAAGTTGCAGAATATAGATTTTACTAACGCTACCGTCACGATGTTCGTGAACGCGATAGTGTCTGGTAGTTCATTAATCTGTGCGAAATTCTCACGATCACGGCATCGTATATTATTCAACCGTAAGTCGATTACGAAGAACATCAAGAACATGAGTTCTTACTATCGCAGTTTGTGCGGTAACAAAAATAAAATTTGATCTTAATAAGCAAAGACTACCAATCCAACAGGTACAAATCTTTTATGCAAACAGAGAAATGTTAGAATGATTAGAATGATTGTATGCAGCTGACTACAGGAAGACGTAGAAGCAGCTGTCAATATCCTTCAACAAAGCTTTTCAGAACGGGCATGACCTTCAGAAATGAAGTCTACGAATAAGAAGAAGATGCGGCGATATAATTTTCAAAACAGATATAGGTAGAAAAACAGCAGAATTCTTACGTTAATGTCACGTTGGGTCATCATGTTGGCTTGTCATGTTGGGGATTGAGAGCCTGATGAGATTAAGAACTGAGTACTAAGTCCCTAAAAATAATCGTATTGCTAATGAATATTTATAATTTTTCTTTTTATAGATCTACCAGCGATTATAATACGAATTTTGATACAATAGTGCTTACACAAACTTTTAAACTTTTAACTTAATGATTTTACTTTTAAGTAACGAATAATACTAATAATATATTCCGATTAACAAAGACATTTCAGTTAACGAATAAAACGATGAATAAAAAAATAACCACATATTCGGAGACTATCGCAACCACTTGGCCTTGACAAATAACCTTGGAAGCACTAAATGGGCTCAAGGTTTGTTGTCACAAACAATCCATAGCATAACTTACAATGGTGTCCAATGGGGCGTTCAGAGGGCGGGGGTTTATCGTTATAAATTCCACATTAGGATACTAAAGCCAAAAGGCGTTTTGCAAATAAAAATAGGAAGAAAAAAGCCAACATCTCGCAACGAAACCAATTCATTAAGTACCTAATAAGAAGACCAAATACCAGTAAGGGATATCATAAATAATGATAACGCTGAAATCGCAGAATTAAATACGACGGAGCGACGCGCAAATAGACGACATTCACAAATATTGAACGAGAAGTACTAAGGGAACTCCCGCGATATTTCTATCGAACATTTTTCAACAATGAGATTACTTAATCATTATTACAACTAGATGAATGAGTAGTTTAACAGATTGGTCGATTACATTTTAAAGAACCGTTTAGATATTTCTGTCCAGTCTTAAATACAATTAAAGTTAATACAGTTTTGTTGGCTTGTTATTTCATTTAAGGATTGGCCCCGACTGTCAAGCTACAAGTTTGATTACTAACCAGGCAATATGTTTGTACTATGGTATATTGGTTTTGTGTTTGGGTGTTAAATTCCCTATACATTATTTATTTGATAAAAATTTATCCGATTACCATAGTTGAGGGCGTTGCGCGATTTTGGTTCAAATGTGCGTGAGCTAGTATAGCTTGATATTATTAACATTATCAAGAACGCAATGCGAGAATTGTACTTCGTGATATTAAAAAAATGGCGGTTGTGCTTCTACAATCCAATCCTAGTTAAAGTATTGAATGTACAAGTATCAATTTTAAAATATCATTACTGATCATTATTATAACGTAGTCAAATAATAGAAAGAGTGAGAAATTTTTAAGATATAATACAGTAACAAATACCAATAAAATTAATATTCTGTTTCGCTTTAAAAATCCAATAGTAATCCCATTTCCTGATTGAAACACTTCTACTGAGAGGTCCAGCTATTTGCTTATGGAGGTGCAATTTGTTTAAACAAGTAGTCGTTTGTGTTGGAATTGAGATTATTAAACAGAGAAGCAGACTGAAGTGATTAATAAATACGAGTTTATTGTGGATTTTATCAGTTAAGTCTATTTACTCGTATGTATTCCGGATAAAAGTATTGAGCTCAATAAAATTAAAGTTGTATTTCGAAATAAAACGGTTTTAAATAGTAATTGTCCTTACACAGGGATATTTCGAAAATGATATACCTATTAGACTATTCTCGTAAAACTTCCTGGGATTTTGATGGGCTTAAGGAACATAGTACATTACGTAGAAGACAATATAAGCTTTGTTAGAAGTCAGGATGGTTCGAAAGATGTTTTCCTAATTTTTTTCTTCAACAATCCGAATTATATAAATCCGAAAAATATTTCCAAGGTTTCTAATAATGACGAAGAAGTTATTATCTACCTGTGTTTACTCACTTGTGTAATGATAAGGAAATTCAAAAGTAAAATACTTCTGAGGGCTAACATAAGCTTGTGCCTCAAACGGGCTACTGAGTCATTCAATCTAGAAACAGCATTACGGGCACTGCTGCATAGCAATGAATTATCATTGCTTATTAAAGCACAGTATGGCAACAGCGTTTAATGTTCGCTATTTTACGTAAAATTTAAATTCACGCATCCTTTTGCAAGACTTACTGCCTGATTTGGACTTTTAACTGAAAAGCATATGAATTTTTGCATTTTTAATTAAAACGCGATTCATTTTAAAATTACATTACCGACGAACAATCGTACACTGTATGCATCGTTGCATTTGCTTTTTCTATGAAAATTATTTCAAGAATTTTATATTTAAAAGCTTATTTAATGAAGATTTTGATATGCTACATACCTAAATAGCATCTAGCAGCTTACCAGATATTGTATAGTTATTGCGACCCATAGACTATGTGCACAACTACAAATAGATTTAAAGTATTTAAGATTCAGCATTATCATGCGATTCTTAAGAATTACTTTTTTTTTCAGTTTGATTCTGGGTATGGAGGAGTTTGAATTTTCGATACACACATCTAAAGAAACTAAGTGCGCTTTACTTTAAACAACACCTACGATGGTGAATGATAATACTAAAACGTAGGGCGCACGCCCTCGAGAACTCTATAATGTTCTCTAAGACATACGAAGTCCACTTATCCTTATGTGACTAACGTCATAAATTCAAATTTCAGAAAGTAAATCCGTATTCAATAGATGAATTATAAAAAAGTCGATTCTGATATACACAGGTTAAAAATAAGCTATTTCTAAATGGACCTACGTTTTAGCTAACGTTATCAAATATAAATCATATTCTGAAATAGCGTTGTAACAAAGTATAAAAGAATAAATTATTCACTCCACGCTTTAAAAGCGCACGAAGTTTTCAAGAACGATTCGCAAATGCCGAGTCAAAGTATTGGCGAAAAGATTAGGAGAATGAATAGGGTAGGTTTGTTGGGGGAAACGGAAGCGGATGGATCCGGATTTGAATAAGGCTAATGAAAAAAATTTATTTTTTCATTTTGTAATGTCATCTATTCGAGTCGGAGCAGAGTAAGAATACATTCCCTAATCTCATTCCGGGACACAGGGTGTCGTAAGACTAAAAACGGCGAAAGCAGATCGCCGTAGGGCGCAGCCTACCTAGGTACGACTAAATGCCCTGATCGCCAGCAGACAGCAGCTAGGCGGTGCGAAAAAGCCCGTTGGTGCAGTGGTTATTGAACCTGACTGTTGCGCGGGGGGACGTGGGTTCGATTCCCACCCAGAATAAATATTTGTGTGATGAGCACAAGTACCTATTTGTTCTGTGTCTGGGTGCAAAAAAAATCTATTTAAGTATATATTTATACGTACATTGTAATTTATCAGCCGTCTGGTTACCATACCACAAGCTCTGTTGATGCCTACTTTGGGATCAGATGGCCGTGTGTGGAGATGTCCCAAGATATTATTATTATTATTATTAAAATTATTTCACGATATAACATCCTTTTAGGATTGTATGTATACAATATTACTTATTTAACTTATTTATTCCATCTTTATTACTAACCTAAGGCTTGCGACAATCTGCCGCAGTCGGCCGGGCGACCGACGGTGAACATAAGTGACAGGCACTACAGAGTTGGTGGTCATTTAAATTGACACTATGTTGATTATCATCTGAACAGTATCATTGTAGTTTTACGGTAAACAATCTGCACAATACCTACGTATTTTACATTTTTTATTTAAATTCGTCACTTTCTCAAATTTTGGTTCAGGTTAAGTTAGTTCAGGGGATTATTATTTACGAGTTTCTTTAATTCCATACACCCATACATATCCTTACGTCAGATCCGTTACGGGGTAGACGGATAATAATAATAATAATTAATCCGGGATGTAGATATTACACAAATTAAACGAAAACATTCCACAATCACAATCCACGATATATTACAGATATGTATATTCGTCGCCCGCTGAGCGCTTGCGCGACGACGCCGGCAGCCACCCGCGCCAGGTTTGTCTCCCGGAACAGTGCGGTGGTGTCCGCTCGTCGCCGTCACACTGCTATTCATATCGTGGTGTGATTTATATCTCACTTGCGTCGCGGTCCACGCACGCGGCCGCCGGTCCCATGCGCTCCTGTGCTTCGGCTATTGTTATTAATTGGATACATCTCCGCAATGCTTACCCGCAGATGGGGGTGTGATAAATCTTGTAAGCGGTAGTTACTCGTAGTAACATCGGTGTATGCCTATGTTTATATATTTTCGAAATAGCCATTCAGATGTAGGTACATTACACCGTAACCGCAGTTTCTATTAGCTTTTATTTGACTTTTATTTTAATCTTATTACGTTTATATTTCATTCGTAAAAGCTACAGTAGTTATGAACAAAATTATGCGCCTGATGTATTTAAATGTACATGTATCTTAGATCACTCATGCAAAATATTAAGTGGATTTATCACATGAAAATTATTATCTACCCGACTGTACTTACTTGAATAAAATACAGTTCTGCATAAAAATGCATTCAAATTTAAATCCAAAATTGCAATTGTAGTATCTGGCAGCCTTTAGTTAATCAACAAAATTATGTTGTGCATTGCAATATAATCGCACGAGTCAGTCATAGTGGGCTCGATCAGCCGACGCTGGAGTTGGAATATAAATTTGGGGTAAAATAACAGCATTTTCAAAAGAGCCGGCGGTTTATTTACAAAAACAGGCCCATAATTCGATTCTCGGGGTGTCCAAATGTAGGGTTATTAAATAATGGAGCGCTGCCGACCGACTCCATACCTTACGCTGCGCGCGCCATGCGATGGTGCACATTTTGGAGTTTCCGATTAACTCCTTGAGTAATACGAAAGGCATTAGAACTAACGGTTTTTATTGTTTCACTTATTGTTAGATTTCATCAGTACCCTATATAGATTGTAGGGGAATTATTTCACGTACCAATTTGTGTAGGTACCTATTATCTTGTAAGGTGGAAGGCGAAACAATCGGTTGTTAAAATTATTTTTGGGCGCTGTCCTATACCTGTAATAGGCGCACAAACTGCGCATACATTCTGCGAAAACAAAACATCATATTAATGAATATGATTTTGGATATTTATTAAACGCTAATGAAATATATTCGTTTGAAAATCAGCTTCAGTATTGGGTATCAGTGTTAAAATAAATCACAAATTAGCTTCAAGTCCTCATTGGCTTCTCTCTCAGCCGTTCGGTGAGTTTCGTAACAGTAAGCGACCCCAAATAATGCGCTCCGAGAATACCGCACGTCTAAACATGAGGTGCACTCTGGTCAGTCGTGCGCGCAACACAATCAGCCACAGATGGACAGGAGATAGGACGCGATGAAGGTGTATTCGAATGAGATAATTAAATTAACAGAGGTCACCTCACCTGCCTCGCTCTATCGCCTACGAACAAAGAAGGACGACACCTCATGCTCAGAGAAAATAGTTTTAAAACTGTCGTGTAACAACAATTTTGAGCTGATGGCAACGTTGGAAACAAAGTCTAAAACGTACAAATACATGCATCTGTAATAAATAAACTGTTTACTTTTATATTGTTTACATCCACATAACATGCCTATATTATGGTCAATGGTCAGTAGTATCCAGAACTCATATAAGACAAATAAATTATATCTTAATGTTCTACTTAAATAAATAAATGTCATAATTTCACCTATTAAGTGTCTTAAAGAGACAATTAACCTCTTACATTAACAAATAGGCATGTACCAAATATAGCAGATTGAATATTATAAATTATGATCAAAGGGCCGTTTCGCACTCATCGCTCCTCCGAATAAACAGTAACTTGTAACTTGTACAATTTAATCAATAGACTAATGACTTTTAACACGGAAGCGATTAAACTCGTATTGTGCGCACAAACAGCGACTAATTAAATCAAACGTTGGCGAATTACATTTCTAAACATTCGGCAAGGGCGCCCCGTCAGTTTCCAATTTAATAAAGGCCCATTCACAATCAATTAGTCAGCGATTTCTTTTCTCGCATTATCAGTGTAAAAGCACACTGTACATGCGGCTTAATAATGGCGGGAGCTTTTTGCTTTTTGCCTCCGTTTTTTTACTTCTTTTTTTTCATAATAGGGGTAATACAAACGTGCCGGGACTGACACCTTTGCGGACCCCACAAGAGGTTGTATAGGAATAATTTGTGGGCTAATAAAATATAATAATCCCGAATAATGGAGCGGCGGTGGCTACGACGACCAATGCGTTAATGAGTTTTTTCTTAGTTACAGCGCACCTTTGCGCTCAACGGGCTTTTAATAGTTTGATACTTGCAGTGAAACAATTGAAGCGATTGGTCGAGTAGGTGCAAGCGTCACTGCTGATCAAGTGGTCCTGGGTTCGATCTCTGGGTACGGTACCAATAAAATTTTCTTACATGAAATTCCTAGTTGTGACTCGGAGTCTGGATTTGTTCGCGATGGCAACCCCTATTCTATACTAGGATGTAAACGTAACTGTTGAAACGTAAGAGTTCTATACTCCTGTGCCTACCTCTGCGGGGATTACAGGCTATATATTATCTTACGTCTTTTAGTTCAGGGCATAGTTTACAAAACAGTAAGCTTAGGAAATTGATTTGGATGATTCTGGTCATAATTTTGACTTTTCTAGGTATGATGTATGAGTAAGATTCCATAGAGATACATCAGTGATGTACGCATCGCGGCAGAATATTCCGGAATTACTAAACAATTCGCGTCCCCCACACGTCGCGCAGCTCGTTATTCAGATTGCATCGCGTAACTATACATAATGTCATACTCAGCTCTGCTGTTCATAGATTTAAATATCTACTTATCATGACCTTGTGCGTTATGGGTACACAGCTACACTAAATGTGACGGCAAATCGTTGGAGTTATCATCAATCGGTGACGTTCAATAAGTGCGCATTTTTATTTAATGGATGGTTTTATTTGCATTTTCAACAAAATGTCTGCAATGTATAGAAATATTTGCTTGTCTGTAATTATTAATATTCACGTGATATGCAATCATTCGTCTGAGTGTAATGACAGAGACATTTCTTCTAACAACAATCTGTAATGTCCCGCGGTGGACGGGGGGATGTTGAAAAAATATTATTTCCGTTGAATACAAGAAATGACTTCCTCAATCAGCCAGCCAGCAGCGCCGAGAACCAATGACAAATGACTAGTTTTCTGTTTAATATGTTAATCTCGTAGCATATGGAGCATAGAGAATTCCCGCCTCTTTTGACGTCTGTTCGAATTCGGTACCCCATTGTTAATGGCTATGATGTCTTCTTTTGTGTCAGCAACAATAGCTTTTTTGCAATATCCGTGTAAATTGCGCTCATATAGTCAATTTTACTTTTTTCAAAAGGGCCTTTTGAATGACTGCGTGTAACTTTTGGGGTCTTTAAGAGCTCATTGATTTGTTCCGTTATTTTATTAAGTGGTTAATTTTTGTAAATACCCCTCATTACGTTGAGAGCCTCAATTTCGATGCGTTCTGTATTACAACATCAAAGCGTTAACTACTTTAATTTGGTAAAGATTTTGTGTTTCTTTTCATCGAATACATTCATGCTACTAAAAAATCTTAATCTATACCTCAAAGAATATACTAATAAAAATATTTTTTATTGATGAATAAAATCAATTTGTTTATTTTCCATTTAGGTATGTCTGATGTTTAAATAAATAACGAAATTTTGAACCTAATTGTATTTATAACACAGCCTCGTTGCGAGAGCGACTGCTGAGAGGTCCTGGGTTCAAATTCCTCCCTCCCTTTATTTAGATTTTCTACCCTCCTCGAAGAGGTAGGCACCTTTTCAAAGATGACAAGTGCGATGGTACACCTATTTATAATAATGCAGTAAAATGAAACTACACTTCAATTTGTTTATTTCTAATTAAATACATTTGGCAATTATATTGGTGTCCAAAAATAACTGTTTCAGTGTATGTTTACGACATTATCGTCGCTCGCCCTGTACACATGCAATGGCATTTCAAACAACGTAAGATTCGTCAATGGCAGCAAAAAAATGCGCGCGCTTTAATGACAGGGCGCGGCGCAGATGGCGCGTTCAAAAATCTTTCAATTACTCCCGCCGGCCTGCAATCATGGCATAACCACCTTCACAATAACAGGCAGATATCGCTGGTGTTAGCATATCTCTTTGTCTTCGCTGTAATCAATAACCGATGCGTGTTAGCATCGGAACTGGCCGTGGTATTATTGTCGACCCGATGGACCATTAGCCGTACGTTTTTCGTTTCTGCATTTCACAAGCATTGTTACAAGAACTGAGTATTTAAATTAACTTTGTAAGCGCAATATAATGGGAGACAGACAATCATTGGTGTTTGATATTTTTCAATAAACATTTGGTATAGTTTTTTGATGTCAACTAACACGATTTCTTATAGGTATAAAGTATGTATTCCTATGGAAACGTTATGAAGGAAGGACCATATAGAACAGTGGACGTGTTTAGCCTAATTTGAGGATGACTACATGATACGGAAAACTTGAAAAATGTTTATTTGCGACCATTTAATTTATCAGATGTCCACATGTCGAGTTATAGGTATACCTTGTGGACGGTAGTATTCATTAAAATTCTAAAATCAAATGACCTGTATAAAGATGAAATCTTGTATTACGACAGCCTTATTAGATTCCGCTTAGAAATTATTGAGTAAACTTTGACAAGGTGATTACTAGAATTTTATTACCGTCTTAGTATAAGTACCGTAGTTATTTCCAGATATCTAGTAATAATTTATTCTCTCTTTATAAATATCGGACGTTTAGAGAATTATTCTCATCAGTATATTCTTATACAAGTACATGTTAACGTTTCCGATTTATTTATTGTTTATTGTAGAACATATGACTGGTGGTCGATAGTGGCTATGTATTATTGCAACTAATTCAGTACATACCTATATGTGTCCATATATTCTACAACATCTCTACGTATTTCTACAACAATTATTATTGCATTTTACATATTTTTCAGACATTACAAATTGTAACTTTTCCTTTTTTAATGATAAAATATCAGTTTAAAACATTCAAACCGTTCAGCGGCAACAAATACTGTTAAATATCACTAGAGCTACATGCTAAAAAAATAGCTGATTATGTTTATGACGCGTCCGATGCGTGTGACCAACAAAGAATATCTGTTATTAAGGTCCTATTATATAAGAGCTAGATTTATTTATTCCACACGCGGTACGCAGCGAGCGACGTCCGTGCACGTGCAGACCTGATGTGCTCGCTCGTGGTTAAGTAGGTACGTGGGCTAGTGACTATGAAGCACTGTTAGCGATACAATTGCAGGTAGCTTAGATGCACATAATCTATGCAGTACAACTGATCGACTTTCTCGACGGAACCTCTCGCGCGCCGGTGGACGTGTGAATAATGACGCGCATTCAATTTCCTCTTACAAATTGCCTTCATCGCACACACACGGCTCTCTACTTGCATGTTGCCCGAGTGTTCCATGTGCGATTGTAAATGGTTGGTGCGTAAGTCCCAGGTTCGTTTGGGTTCACTGTCTTTAGGATTCTAGAAATATGTTTTCTTTTGTAAGAACAGACATAAATAAATTAACGATGGTACATTTTGGAGACTTACATAACTTACGTAGAGTCACCAGTTTGGTTGTTGAAATTCATAAAACGAAACGGTAGGTATTATTAATTATTGTAAATACTCATAGTGCTTTGAAATATTATTCTTGTCAATAATCGTTACTTATGTTTATTTTATAAATTCTATGTTAGCTTCACCTGTGTGTATTCACATTTTCAGTAACTTAAACATGACCAAATCGTTAAAATGTTTTGTTCGTGTTCCCAGCCGATAACAGCAGAGACATTTTTTTCATAATGAAAATATAATTGTCTTATTAATTAATTGTAATAAAATCTCTAAATTGTCATAATTATAAAATATAGGTAGCACTCTATAAGTGCCATATTGTAAACCATTTATTATTGCAATGTACTCGTTGTTTAATTTTTGTCTCGTTAAATTACTTTTTTCTTTGCCCCTAAAATATTGGAAATCTTCAAACATTTTAACAGTTTCCAAATTATCTACCGTTAAAATGTATTTTTGAATTGGTTAAATTAATGTACAAAAAATATTTACTTTATGATTAAAAAATAAGAGATAGTTTATATTTTAAAACATTAAAAACACTGTTTCCTAGCAATATTGATTGTGATCAAGAGCATCCAATACGGACATCGTATGCGATCATATACGTGCATTGTACCGGTTTCACTCACGAATGTTTCTTGGGAAAACTAGTCGGGGCATCCCGAAAACACTCACGGACCATTTAACACTAAGGTATCTTATGATTAGGTAAATTTTATTTTTTGAATATACAAATATATAGATATAATATATTTTGTAGATAGATACATAAAACAAAAATAAGGTAATTGACCAAAGTTAAATTTATAGAGAGCATAACGAAAATGATGTGTAAATAATGTTATGGAATTTGGCGACGGCTGACGAATAGCGAAACGCCGCCGCTGTCTAGTAACGAAATTGTTCTAACTGTGTGTGTGATCGTCAAAGACTTTGAAGCTAACCAAATTTAAAGGTTGTATCAATAACAATAGACGTCTTTCGGAAGTGTACTACACGCCTCTGTCTACCTCTTCGGGGGTTACAGGCGTGATGTTCCATTTTTTAGACGTTATTTAATGTTTGTTAGTTTCTTTACTCTTTATTTTGTCTGCGTCTTTATTTATTGCGCAACATGAAAAGTAAGGCTTTCATTCTGATGCATTTTAGCGGAATGCAATGTTACAATTTTTATAAATATAGTTTATTATTTATTTTGTGGTAAATTAATTTAAATTAGACGAGACGTAAATAAATATGTAAGATAAGCTAGCAATTCGACAGCTTATCTTACATATTTACATTGCTCGCAATAAGCTGGCAAGAAAAAGCAAGGCAATAAATACATTTACTGCAATCACCGAAGAGGTAGGCAGAGGAGTTTAGTGCACTCCCTAAATAAATAAATAGTAGTACCTATCAATAACTTAAGATATGAAAAAAAAAAATCTTTCTAAATTAAGATAATCGAATATAATTCAAAGAGGCAATAAAATTACATCGACATTTGAATGTAAATAACTGACAGCTTCAATTTACTTGTAAACTGTAAGGTAATCAAATGTCGTTTAGAGAGGCCACTCTGCGTGGCACCTCGACGGTCCTTGAGAGGTCGGCGCGCGCGGACTGCAGCCAGGAGAGCGAATGCAAGCTAAGTGTTAATAATAATAATTTAAACGGTAATTTCTTTATTAACTCTCAGATAATTTAATAAATACATAATTCAATGAATACGTTAGTAGTTAAGTTAGTTCTTACACAGGTACACATCTAGGGCAGGTACCTATATCTTTTACAACATGGAACTTTTACAAAGAACTTCTGTTTAAATAAAACTATTAGTTAATGTTTTATTATATAAATGAGATATATAGACAGATCCGCTGTTGCTTATAATAATTAACGAATACTAAAATAGATGGCACACAATGTAGATTCTGCTATAGGATTCTGAATGAAGGTAAGAAACGCAAATGTTTGAAATGATTATTAATAGGTATACAATATGATAAAGTGAATAATTGTTTCACTGGGACACGCGGACCAGTGGGTACTAATAAAAGAAACGTGAACGTAACTTTTGTATAAGGAATTATCAATTAAAGTTAAACTTTGACATCATTTTGGTTGTAAAATATTATATTTTATTTATTTAAAAAAGCGATTGCAGTTGTCTTTCTTAAAGTTCGCAAATCTTGTTTGGTAGGTACAAATTGTTCTAACATTTGTTTTTTTATCCAATAGAGGAGTGTATTCGAAGCGTGTACACTGAGCGATTAGGACATTAAATTTCTTTCAAATTGCACGAAGAGGCAGCTTCTGCCTACTCCGTAAGGGACGTTCTATTAACAGTTCTTAAAACAAATATGTATACCATTTCTTAACCTGTTTATTTTAACTAATTTCTTTGCAGTGGGATCTTTTACTAAAAATAAGATATCTTTGTGCAGATAAGAACCTTTGCAAAATTATAAAAATGTAAAGACTACCTAATTTGAAATCCTAGTTTTAAGTTAGTGGAAACCTCTGTCTAAAGTTCAACTGAAGACTTTTGGAGCTGCCACAAATATCTGCAGCTGCTAAACAGCAAGTATCAACATTTAGGTCATACAACGAACGTCAATAAATATACAAAGGTTCCTACATACAAATGAATAAGATTTCTGCAAGCTGTTCAGTATTTACCTAGTGCATCCAAGTTGCAGATGATGGTGTACGAGTAGCTTACATTAGCAACGAAATTATTTGATGTAGGTACCTACTCGTATATGATCTATAAAATGATTTCTCCACTTTCTGTAATTAAGTAATTGCAAGTTGCAAAGTTATTAGGTAAAGTCATAATCATGCACAAAAGTTTTGTTCTTGAATTTTATCAACACTTTGTGATTAATAGCGCACTGTTTAAACTGGTTTCGAAGTGTTCGAGCTTGCAAGAACTTTGTGTTACGTAAAGTTGTTATATCGAATTAGGAACAGGACGCTTCTTTGTGTTTGAATTAAACATAAATAAACAAAAGTCTATAAGAAATAGCGTTTACAAGAGAAATAATAGCTTACCTCCATTGTCAGCGTTGTTCGCCTCGAAGGTCTTGCTGGTCATGTGGAACAGAGCGTCGAGCGGCGTGTGCGGCGCCGTGGAGCCGGGCGGCGGCGCGCGGCGCGGCTCCGAGCAGCAGTCAGACGCCGACGAGGACCGCTCCGACGCCGAGTCGCAGCACTCGGCCGGTGCCATCTCTCGCGGCCTCAAGAGGCCGAGGGCGGCCAGTCGCCAGCGCTCGCCGTCCAGCAACGCGGCGCCCGCCAAGCGTTGCAACCGCTGCAATCTCTCGAAGCCCGACGCATCCCAGGGGCGCACTATACGCGGCGGCGTCCTCGGACTGTGCGACAAAATGTCCAAAATAGAAAAACTCTTCACGCCCTCGCCTCGTCTCTCCTCCACCGGCTCCGAGGCCATCTTCAACCTCTTTAGCGGCCTGAAGTAGTCTTGCGGAGACGGCGAGCGCGACGGCGCCGGCGACGGCCGACCCACACTGATATCGTCCTCGGAGCAGCTGTGCCCGGACATGGACTCCTCCTCCATCGTTCAGTTCACATCCATCACACAACAGTCACAGTGAATATCGGAGGCTGTGCTAGTTCACAACGACTAACGCGGGATACGGCTGACGGGTCGACGCGCCTCGGTCAACTGACGTGGCGGGTGACAGCCCCGGGCCGGGCGGCGGCGGGAGGCGGGCCGTGCGCGCGCCCGACCAATAGGGTGGGGGCGCTACGTTACGGGTGCGCTGTGATTGGTGGACGCGGCGGCGCGAGGCGCGTCCGGTTGTCACAATCGGAGTTCCAATAAAACTTTTTAATCCGGCCCTGGATTGGGGGGCGAGATTCGTGGTGTGATTAATTTAGCTGGCGGTGGACGAGCGGCGGGGAGGGAAGATGGCGGGG
>DWDV01001118.1:0-14033 GCA_018245615.1 Mimoniades ocyalus
ATCTGTTGCGTAGTTTTAAAGATCTAAGCATACATAGGGACAGACAGCGGGAAGTTTTTTTTTTAATACTATGTAATGAAGTATTAAAAAATTCCAACCTAGTGTTATTGTAATTTTAAAGAATGGTTTTACATAATTATTTTCAACATTTTTATCGTTCCACTCTTGGTAACGGATCTTCTCAGAATAATTTATATTTATACATATTCCGTATAGTTTATATTTCCCTCCATTTTAAAGGACTATGCCCATGGTATCTTCCAAGAGTGCACGCAACGAATTCTTATCATCAATCCCTGAGCCCCGCCGCGCATAATTTAAATCTCCCTCGCCGACTACGTCTGCGAAGTGGTAAACACGTTCTATCTAAGCGATCAAATAGTGGTACGAGTAGGTTTGCCGAGTTCTGTGTCTACCCGCTTTTCTGTATTTGTATTCTATTAACACATTATAAGCTTTGAGTATATATATGTAGTTGTAGAAGCATAGGTTAAGTTTAAATGTTTTTGAGGTTCTTTTTTCACACCGTATGATTTCCTCTATACATCTCTACTCTGTTGACCACAAATTACTCTGTTGGCCTCATTGGTCGTGTTAGTTATTTTATTAATTGTATCACATGTTCCTTATAAAACGGCATGGTTAAATATTATGTGAATTTAAAACAATTGTTCTGTAATAAGATACATACATGCATGCACAATTTTTTTTAATCGATATTAAATATAGTTGACTGCCTCGTTGGTCGTGTTGGTTGCAAGTGCGACTGCCGATCGGAAGGACCTGGGTTCGATTCCCGGGTCGAACACTGCTAAATTTTTCTAATTTAGATTTTCTAGTAGTGGCTCGTAGTTTGGAAATGTGCCTGATGCATGGCAATAGGCTCACCACCTATTCTATAGTGGGACGTAAACGTAACTGATGAAATGTAGGAGTGTTCTAGGAGAGGTAGACAGAGGAATGCCTCTGCCTACCTCTTCGGGGATTACAGACGTGTTCCTTTTTGGTCGGTTACCTTTTACCTAATTTAGATTTTCTAGTAGTGGCTCGGAGTTTAGATACGGGCCCTGTGGATTGCAATAGATTCACCACCTATTCCGTAGTAGGACATAAACGTAACTGATGAAACGTGGGAGTGTACTACACTCCTCTGCCCACCACTTCGGGGATTACAGGCGTGATCTTACGTTAAATGCCAATATCATTAAACTAGATTTTATTTACGGATAAATAAACATAAATATATTTACGCGACATTCCATTTGTAATGTTAACATTCAAATCTATTATATCTACCTATAACACAAAATATTTACGCAGCTAATAAGCGTGATGACGAATATGTGACCTTCAAATCTTTTTTGCAATAGGCACATGTTTAGCCCGAAGATTACCCACTTTACATGTTCACAGTAAGATGAGATCATTTTCGTTGTGAATGTTTCGTGATAATGACTCCACGGCGCGCGGTGCACGCCTAGGTCTTTCACGTCACGATTGGTTAATAAAATTTATACCATACAACGTAGTTGACTGCCGTCCCTCTGCGACAGCGGGTCGTGAGTTCGATTTCCGCCCAAGATAAATATTTGTCTGATGAGCACAAGAATCTATTTTGTCTGATTGTGAGTGTAAAAAAGGTATATAAGTCGATATTTATATATATATATATATATATATTAGGTACTTTATCAGCCGTCTGGTTACCGAAGTACACGTTCTGCCTACAATGCTATCATATGGCCGTGAGTGCTAACGCCAGGATGTTCATATATGAATTATTATTCAAACGCCTTAAAATATTTTCATATGCAAATAAACAAGACTGGCCTCGGTACAATGTCCAAATAAAAAAAACATGACCAACTCAACTGAATATTACAAATATTTTTGAAAATCAACATACGAAAGGCAACTCGCATCACATACGAAAGGATTCACGACATAGGTACCTACAACAGCATACGCAAGGCATAAACACGTATTAAATGTAATAAATAATTAGATGTATTAATTGTAATGTAATAAATTAAGGCACAGGCAAATTAGTAGTGCATGTTGTGATTATTGTGAGATCAGTTAGCACTAGTCCATATATGATATTCTGTATTTTAATGATTGTATTTGCTGATTCTTGCGTTAGTAATCCAATAAATAAATAAATAAATAAATATTTTGTTGTTTCTATGTATATGCAAATCGACTGTTCTCGTAAAGTAACGATCACTGTATCTAATAAAATACAGGTAACATAAGGTTTATTTTTCCAAAAACATAATTTTGCAGTAGGTATATTTATAAACATAAATGAAAAGTAAGTTGAGCGCAAACCCTCAGTATTACTGAAGGTATTCTGCAGTGGAGTGAGGTAGGCGGATAATGCGATCAACAAAAGGAAGAAATCAATATGAAAAGTCAATATATACATATAAATTGACAGACCATTAATTAATCAAACAGTGTTGGTCTTTAATCATTAAGACTGTAAATAAACCATAGGATGGCTATTTGTTAAATGAAGACCGATTAATTTTCGAAGGCTATATCTCGTCAGTATAGGCATTTTAATTGTTAATGCAACACGATTCGATCCTCTGTGTTCCGTATAATCACGTTTTCTCAACAAGTGTAGCTTTTGCCACGACCTATTCGGTAACCATACAGGTCGTCACAGACGATGCTATTATATGTATTACAGCAAGGCACATAACTGTCTCGTAGATCGTGTTGGATGCAAGCGCGACCGCCGATCGAGACGTCCTAAGTTCAAATCCCAGGCACTATTGAATTTTTCTAACTTAAGAAGTTGAGAAATACTAACTAACTAAGAAATACTAACTAACTAAGTTAAGAAATACTAACTACTGACGTGGGACACCAACGATAAATGAACGAGTCAGCCAATATACTAATTAATATATTAGTACTCAACGAGTTAATAATATTATTCATTAAATAATAATTTTCCCGTAAACGGTGTACCTAACCGTACCTACTTAATTTTCTATTCATTAAAATTCGAATAAAAGTTTGTCTACAAGTATCATGGAAAGCGCTTTAGGAGATGATTATAACTCTATAAAAAATCTATGTTTATTTATTTATTACATCATCGCTCCAGCTTCGTTACACGGTAGGCAGAGAGCTCCATGTGCCAAATATTTCTATATTTACAGATACACTATCTTATGTACCTAAAATCGTGTATCGAGATCAAAAATGCATTTAAAAGTCTGTAATTGTATCTGTCAAAAATGGGGATTAGTAAAAAAGTTGTCACACAAACGGCGCCTTGAGGATTATTAGCTCAATGTGTCTTCCGTGAAACGAAATGTTTTATAAGATTGATTTTAGTACCGTCAGTCTCATTTGTTGCTTGCTGATGCTTTTTTTGATCATGTTTTGCTTGTTTTTTGCCTGCTTGTGTTTGTTTAATTCTGACGCAGTAGGTACGCAACGAGCGCTTAATATACATTGTTACATCATTTGATATTAAATCCTTTACATTTCAAATGATAGGTATATTATGTAAGGGACTTTTAGATTGTTACATAAATTACTGGACAACTAAACTAAATAAATACATATTATTATTTAAGAAGATATTAAGGGATACGCGCACACACAACTTTAAATCAGCGATCTGTAGAGCAAGAGTCGGATGCGCTCGCCGTTCATTTACTTCACAATTCGCTTTCGATCTTCCACCATATCACAGCTACGAGTGCCGCGCATCTTCCGCCTCGAGAACTTTATACATGATTAGATCTACAGATAAAAAGCGTGGAACGTTGTCAGTAACTATTAATTCATGTAATAAACTGTCAACATTAAAACACGCACTAAACATCTAGTTGCTATAAAATGCACTTCAGTTGTAACACTTAAAATATTCAATAATACTGTAGCCGTACATAATTCGTTCGTTCACGTTAAATTAACAGTAAATTAAATAAGAGATCCCGCTATGTCATTACCTACTAGTAGTCGCACGGTAACTCTGAATTGTGGTGGCCGAATTGTGGTCGATCGACTGTCGAACGATCGCAAATTAAATTGCATCGTTCTCTCATTCAATTGCAATATTTGTACCGTCATTGTTGCTGCAGTCTGTTGTTGCCTTAGAAATCTATGTTGGCCGAATGAAACTGTTTTATGTTCTGGCACACACCGAAACTAATCTTGCGTGTGAGCAAAAAATGTCGTTAACATCACCGCCCACACTCGGAACTGGTGCATTGAAAAAAACAACATGGCGCCGCACCCGCTATGTCATATTGAGAAGTTATTGAGTTCTTGACTCGTCGGTAAAAAAGCTGTCCAGTTAGACGTCGAAGGCAACGAACCTGCGAATGGGGGCAAGCCGCAAAAACATTCGGGGTTTGGGAAGGAAGTGTTTGGATGGATTGATAATATAACTACATATTTATTGGATACGATTTTTGTAGGATACGAGGATAATATTATGAAGGCATGTTAGGTCTGTAAGAAAAGAGACATTTGGCACTCGTTTCTGTCTGCTTACACCATAAGCGATTTGGCGTGATGGGATACTAATAATTATACAGATTTAAAATTCTAATATTAAGTCCAGATGTGAAAGCATTTAATCAGCTCAATATTAACGCCTTCAATTAAGTCAGCTTATACAGTTGCAATCCCTTATCGACGTTAATTCTCTGATCAAAATATTTTTCAAATTAAAATGTACATTAATATTATTGAAATATTGAAATCGCTCATAATTAGCAGAAAACGTTTAATTAACTTAGGCTTTATTGGGAATTGTATCTATTAATTTGTTTGGTAATAAATTTAATTATCAAATTACAGCTGTAACAATATGTAAGGTATAATAGAGTCGAATATATTTATGAAATAGTGAATGGCAAATCTTTGTCGTAGCGTAATTTATTTTAATCGTACCGATTATCTATCTAGGCAACATAAGCACTGGTTTATCAAGATTATTATTACCTCCTGTTACTGGAAGATAAATGCTTAAACAGAAGATAATTTTAGATCAACATTTCATCATTCAACTTGCACGTTATTCTTGTTGAACATTGTATTGCAATTCGATGAGGAATTTTATTAAGGATAATGTCATTACGTCCTACTTTTTTGGTAGTGGCTTGGAGTCTGGATTTGTATCCGGTAGATGGCAATAGGCACACCGCTATTCTATGGAACATAACGGAGTCTGACTCCTCTACCTATATCTTCAGGGAAATAGAAGCGTGATGTTACGTTAGTCTCATTATACACCTTTCGAGGACTTGTTGTGAAATGCCACATGTAATGGTGTACCTACTTATTGAAAAAAAAACTAGCATGAATTTCTCTCCTAATCAGAAGTGTGCGGATGTGTACATTGAGGTCTAGCTTTCACTCGGCACAGCGCGTGGTGGATATGTACGATGTATGTACATGTTTCACAAAGAAATAACTTTTCATCCAACAGGTCTGGTAACATCACGCCTATAATCGCCGAGGAATTAGGCAGAGGGGTGTAGTATACCTCAATCATCAGTTACGTTTACGTCTCTTTGGAATAGGAGGTGACCTAATGTCATTCACCGGGCTTAATCCAAATTCTGAGCCGCTACTTGAAATTTCTGCTGTAAAATCTTAGATAAAAAATCCAATAATACCCAACCCCTGATTTGAACCCAGAACATATCAACGGGGCAGTCAGATCTGGTATCATAACATTTGTTACATTAATTATATGTAATGAAGCCATTATACACAATATCAATAATTATGTATAATGGCTTCAATGTCATCATCATCACTGGACTGGACGTAGGTATCCCTGAGGGGTTATGTCCATAATCCCCACGCTGGGCATGCGGGTTGTTGAAACACATGTATGTATGTTGGGGATATGTATGTATGTATATGTATATAATATAATACATATTAAGAAAGCTTGTAAAATATTAGGTCTCCCTTATTACTTTAATGTGTAAAAGGTGCATTTTTTATATAACTGCATTATAGTCTGAATTTAATATTCAGGCGGCTTTCAACACATCATCATCGACCTCTATATCGTTCGAGTATTGAACGCAGGCCTTGTCTCAGAGTGAAAAGTCTCAAGGTCATGGTCTGCTTTGCTGGCGAAGTGTGAGTTGCCAGACTAATTGTTTCAATCTTCGAAATTGGACCGTGGAGACATAACTGTGCAAGAACTCCTCAAAACCAATACCACAATTTGGATTTTAATAGCATTTGAAATTAACCGCAAAGTTAATATATATTTTACTGACATTAATGGAAACTGAAGGAGTTCGTCGTGTACATTGAAAAACCTTTCATGTCCAACTGTACTGAACGTTGCCGACGTGTTGAAATTGTGAAATAGAATTGGACAGCGTAAAATCTTCCACACGAACGATGTTGTACGGACGGCTCGTATTCAATCTTTAAACAGTCACACCGTTTAAAATTTATTGAGATAATAAATCCAGTGGAAGACAGGCTAGAGACGGCCCATTTTATGGCAGTGGTCTTCATTGCCAATCAATATTTATAGCATCAGAAAGGTTGGTTACGTGTAATAGGCTTTGGAAGATAATTTATTGTTGTTCCATTAAGCTAGGTTTCTTAATTGTCTTAATTTATATGTAAAGAAAATATTAAAAAAAATTTAAGTTATTTATGAGATTGCCCCGTTGGTCGTGTTGGTTGCAAGCGCGACTGCTGATCGAGAGGTCCTGGAATCAAATCCCGGGTCGGGCACTACTGGATTTTTCTAATTTAGATTCTCTAGTAGTGGCTCAGAGTCTGGATTTGCGCCCGGTGCATGGCCATAGGCTCACTATCTATTCCATAGTGGAATGTAAGCGTAACTGGTGAATCGCGGGAGTGTTCTACGTTCCTCTGCCTACCGCTTCGGGTATTACAGGCGTGATGTTACGTTATAATATTACTGGCAAAATTATAACTAATGTATCAATAAATGTAACATCAGGCCTGTAGTCTCTAAGGAGATAGACAGAAGAATGCACTACAGTCCCACGTTTCACTAGTAACGTTTACGGCCCACTATGGAATAGGTAGTGAACCTAGTGCCAATAGCCAGTAATGTTTAAATAAATTGTACATTACGCACCAGTCATACAAACTGTCAATCAAATATTATAAATTGCCTACATTAAACCGCGGTAATCTATATTAGGACCTTAGATACTAATCTGTCCACTGCCGCCCGTCTAGTATACCGTCAAAAGCAAACAACTCAGCACTCAACGTCACCTTTAAACATTGTTATGTCTCTATTATGTACAAATTGAACAAGCATTGTCTCACTCGCACCTGTCCAACACTCAGCCAGTTTCAATGTTACAAACGATACTAAACACTATAATGAACCTTCACCCGACGATGTAACCAATGTCGTAACCCCAGCGGCCCGAGCGATGTGGACTTAAAAATTAGCGGTGTTCAGGCGAAAGTGTTAGGTACTAGTGTCGAATTGTGCCTTAACAATTAGAGCTTCTGGGTTGTGAGATATGAGGACGAGTCATAATAGTGGTTCTCCACTATCACTTTTCATATACATCACAATGGTTTGTAAATATTTCATGTAGGCGGCCTGTATGTTCGTGTTTACCATGTCGTGACGTACTGCCATGTTTATTGGAAGCTTATGCTCACTATGTGGTGTACATTGACAGTTAAATGTAACAGTTATATATCGAATTTTTATAAATTAAATTACATTAAAAGGAAATGAATGAAGAAAATTTAATTGAAATGGATAAAGAAATTATAATTTCACGTGATGTCCCTTGTAGGCAGACAGTTACTTAGAATCTAGATCACTATGTGGTGTACATTGACAGTTAAATGTAACAGTTATATATCGAATTTGAGGAAGGAGATCACGGAGTGTCAGTTATTCAAATTCAAATTCAAATGTCATTTATTCAAAATTGGTTCATTAGAACACTTTATGTACGTCGAAATGAGACTACCACCGCTTCGGAAAATTCCTCGTTATGGAGAAGAAGCGGCCAAAGAAACTCCATAAGTGTGCTAATGCATCATATGCATTATATTAAAATATTATTATAGGAGCTAATTTATTGTGTTATATATTCCTTACGAATCGACTGCGCCTCTTTTACATTCACCACTCTCTTATGTAAGCACGTCGGTTTCGGAGGGCTCTGACCCATTTTTCTCTGACGTTATCGCTAATATGTATATGAACACAATGCAACCGTTTCAAATATCATTTATGAATGGACATTTTGTTGTCGCCACTGTGTAGAGCACGTGCCCAAGCGACCCGCATAGCCTTGCTCTCCTTTTACCGTCGTTTTGCGATAAAAATATCACAATACTTCTGGATTAGGCGCAGTGTCCCGTAGTTATATAACTCGATTTTAAATGTAGATTGTTAATGGTGTCTCGATTTGGTGTTTCGCTTTCCTATTATCTTGGACGAGAATGGCCAAAATAACGGTTCAACCTAAGCTTTTCAGTTCCAAAAAATTTCATAATTCTAAATTTATATAAATGTATTGCCTGTCTTAATTTATATTACGAGTATATGACTGCCTCGTTGGTCGTGTTGGTTGCAAGCGCGACTGTCGATCGGAAAGTCTCGGGTTCAAATCCTGGGTGGGCACTATTGGATTTTTCTAATTTAGATTTTCTAGTAGTGGCTCGGAGTCTGGAAATGTTCCCGGTGTATGGCAATAGACTCACCACATATTCCATAATGGGATGTAAACATAACTGGTGAAACGTGGGAGTGTGCTACATTCCTCTGCCTACCTCTTCGGGGATTACAGGCGTGATGTTACGATTATTATATTTGTTATTAATATTAGAACGAATATAGGGCTTTAATTTTTATTAATAGGTCGCTTTTTTGTACTTAGGTAATTGAACTATTTAATTCACTCCTATTAAAACAATTAGATACGAATCTAAAGATTTATCAAGTCTCAAGGTAAAGCAAGAATTTTACTAAAATTTGATTGAGATGTGAGCAGGTACCTCTGTTTACTCAAGCATTTAGGAATCACTGTAGCGCTCAATGACAATTTTCATGATGATGTAAAATGAAATATGCTGCCTACATTCATAAAGCTATAGAAATTATATACACAGATTTTTTTATAAAAACATTGGCTGATAATACTCAAAATCTATATACGCGAAAAAATCTCTTAATAAATAAAAAAAATACTAGTTCATTGTTTACGTTCATTACTGTCAATATCCGATTAAAAGACAGAATAATCTATGGTGAACCAATAACATTATAGATCCAACATTTATTTGTTAAGTAGCGTTATTCGAAAACAGCGATACTCTATTATCTATGATTTATCAAATTAACCCACGTTAAACATTACTCTATATGCCAATTACGTATTGTTAATAAGCCATTATGTACTTAAAAATTTAAATTTCTAGTTATCTGACAGGAAAATATGACTTTTATAACGCAACATATTTCTGTGCTGTTTAAAAAGTTACTGATTTTGATCGCTTAAGTTTTTTCCTGTTGTTCGATATAATTTTAGATAATTTAGTAACATTTAAAATCCTATATTAGCGCTCCTTTCACAAGCACAAATTAGTGTAACAGTCCACAGAGTAGAGATTTACGAGTATAGGCGTATGTACACTTTTTGACGAAATAACCCCAAACGTGATGTTACTTTTACTTTAAAGGACATTGAAATACTGTTTGAAAAACCTACTTAGTATTTACTGAATAAACAATAATTTGTGATAAATACCTCTTTTTTATACGTATTACTGAACAATAAAGTATTACTGAACATGACAATATGCAAAAATAAAAAATTAATAACATATCGTCAACGTTTAAAATATACAAATATTGTGTCACATGAGAAGTGACACGTCAAATTAAAAAATTTATTTATTCATGTAACTAACACATTAATGCAGCTAAAACTAATAGTTTGATGGCGAGAGCAACGAGAATAGCTTTAGACTTTGCGCTGGGTACGTTATGTTGCATGCATCTCAAAGAAACTGTAGCAAAACAAATAGCTAAATATTATTTTTGATGCGAATCTCTTAGACATTTTTATTTTGTACCATATAAAATGCGTTTGTTTTGCTTTTTGCAGTTTCTCTGAGAACTGTCGGGCCAGTGGTGTCCAATATATGGTCAGCAACAAAACGTCTGCTGATAAATACACCAGTCAAACCATTAGTATCTAATCCTCTTGTACGGAAAGCGGAAAATGTTTTGGACAAAATAACATCGATGTTGGTGTCGAAAATAAAAACCCTTAGGGACAATCAGCTACCAGCCGAAGTGAAGTATCTTGAGAAGGAATTGGAAAAAGTTAAAAGGAAAATTGACCAGAAAGGGGATTCTTGATTGTTAAAGTTCACGTCCAAATTCGTTCGATTTGTTTTTAGCTAACTGTGTACCGTTTAAATTTTTAGCTGCAAGTACATCTTTTAAACCAGCATTTACAACGGCATGGCGTTATGCGAAAGTGGAAATGATACCTCCATTTACCCACGCATTCTTCCACGGTCCCCCAGGGCGTAAAATGGAGGAACTAGTCTCAAAATTAACGGATAAATTTATTTCGGGATTAAATGCGAAAATATATGAAATTGAGGCCGAAAAAGTACGACAAATAAAAGCGAAAGAGGCAGCCATAAAAGCCGCCCAGGAAAAAGTTAAAGCAGAAGCAAGAAAAAAGGAGGAAGAGAGGCGCAAAGCAGAAGCTGAAAAGAAGGCAAAAGAGGCCAAGAAGTTGAAAGAGGCAGCTGAAAAGGCTAAAGTGGCAGCTGCAGCGAAAACGGATGCTAAATCTGACAAAACTAAAGAGAAGGCCGACGAAAGGAAGAAAGAAATAAAGAAAAAGCAATCTCGTGATAAAGACAAAACTGATTCAAAACCGAAAAAATAAATTGTATATAATTTACATTTATAGCGTTTGTATATAATAAAGTTTGTGAAAATGTATGTTGTAAAGTAAGTCTTAATTTAGTATAGTGATAGAAAAGAATTAACAAATATGCCAGAGGAAACAAAGCCGAAACTTAAAATCATATTTTTTTTATTACCAAGAATTTAATTATAATGCCTGTTAACATATCTGTCAAATAGTATTTCGCAATCGCTCTTATAATAATAATTGTCAAAATTTAATGCTGTAGTATATGGACGCACCCATTAATTCCATAAGTATACATAGTAACATAACATTACGCCTGTATCCCCCTAAGGGGTAGGCAGAGGAGTTCTGTTAGATTCGCCTGTTATACCTACGTTCCACTATGAAATATGGAGTGATCTCATTGGCATCATACCGAGCACAAATTTAAACTACGAAACGCTACGAGGAATTTCAAATTAGAATAATCCATTTATACCCGAACCGGGGACCGAACTCAGGACCTCACGCTCAGCAGTCACGCTTGCAACCACTGAACCAACGAGGTAGTGAAGGTAACCTGCTAATAATAGCAGTTTTATTTTTTGTCTTTTGGGTACTCTCGCGTTTCTGATGCCCTGATATGTTACTGATATCAGTTATCTGTGAATAAAATTTATTTACCTTTATTGGTAACTTTATATCGTCTCCTACAAACCATGAGATTTTTTTTAAATTAATGACAGTATTCCAATTACAAATTGGTGTCAAAAGTGAGAAACCCTCATTGACGTTACCTAGGAAATGACATAAAAAACCTATCAACAGAACTCGCTAAAATTATATAATACATTATGGCTAGACTTGTAACGAACTTTGCAACTCGTAAGTTTAGCTTATGCTTATCTTACCATAGTTCCATTAACACCTATATTTGTTTGTTCCCTATTTCAATATAGCGCCATCATTTTAGTATGTATTTGTGATTTATTTATATAAATAATGAATCAATAACATGCGACCACGAGCAGTCTCAAACTTTGACCTACATGTATAATATATACATAGAGTTGACCGTCATGTAGTCAAAAAGTGTACCCATTTTTTAGATTTAATATTAAATATTGTTAATGTAATTCATCATCATTGCCAATATTTTATCATTGTAGTTCTTTCATTTTGAGAATGATCAATGTCTTTGCGTTATTAAATGGATAATATCCGTTACATGTTAATAATCATGTCAATATAATGGATGCATTCAAATCGCTTTTATTGATCTGGTAACATGAAACTTTCTAGATCAATGAATTATAAATTGCTCGGTCGTATTCAATAACATCATTTTAATGTATTCTACAATGAACATTTTAATGTATTCTATCAAATGAACGAACGATGTAATGAATGAACGATTGATTGAAATTCTAAAAAACGTAACATCACGCCTGTTATCCAGAAGAGGGGGCAGAGGAGGAAAAGGTGGAGGTAGGCAATTATGTTGTACGTTTCAATTAGAATAGGGTGTGAGCTTGTTTCCATACCCATTAAAAAATCCAATCGATCGGTCTATTGGGATCGAACCCAACACCTCTTGATCTCTCTCGATAAAAAAGGCAGCTCGTATAAATTGGTATATATTAAAAAATGATTTATTTTTGAGTTTTTAGTCCTACAAACAAATGATGACTGAGGTTTTAAATAACAGGCATGCGATCTCCTACATGGAATGAAACTTCCAAAATATATGCTCCGGGCGCGACCGGGTCGAAATTAATGGATATTCTTAAAGGTAACAAAAAATATAATTAATAACAAATTGATACAATACCTATGTAACTGGCTATATAAAATATATAAATCGACGTAACGATACATTATAAAAAACATTATTATTATATAGCCAGGTTTTAAAAAAAAACTTTATTGTCAATTTGCTTTTTTGCGTTGTGAAATCTGTCACCCTGCACTTGACCAGCGTGGAAAACGTACGCATCTTATGAGAGGAAATACGTTACCCATTAACTCATGTAAATTAATAAGAGTCAGTGACTAAGTTAGGGACACATTAAATCAATCCATAATTATTGCAATGTACCTACATCAGTATTGTAAGGTCCACAAAAGTGTAATCTTACGCTTTACTTAATTGGTAATATAATAAATATGGATAAATCATCGTTTTAATTATAAACGCCCATGTGACTTTAATATAAACAAACATGGCGTGAGTAGGTATTGTTCGAAAAAAATTACATTACGAAATATAAAAAATAATTTATCACTTTCTCCTATACCTAAGTGTAAGACTCATCTGTACCTTACCTTTGGTAACTTCATAAAACTAAACGAACCCTTAAATAGGTCCTTACATTTATACATACAAATAGTAATTTCGCGTCCTCGTTACGTACAGCAATAGCTCATTTATTGACTACCTAGAAGTTTATATAACAATACGCTCAAGTCTGTTCCCACGCCATCCAGCTCTGTTTTAAATGAGATAATACTATGATAATGGCGCCACGTTTTGTTTATAGAAAAAGCCAAGCAAGCCGCGCAGTCGCAGCTTGCGCACAAAATGCGTAATGCGAAAGGATTTTACACCTTGGAAATGGCACCTCCCAATGCTGGTGATATTGCGGTACGTTCTAAGTACTTTCGTAACATTTGTGGGTATAATTTATGCTAAATTGCTTGACAGTTTTGAAGTTTTTTTTATGTTATTTACATGGAATAGGTATGTGATTATTTATACACGTTGACAAACCGGGATATAGTTTCTCGGCAGCTATGTCTTAAAAGTTATTTATGTCTTATCCAACTATTTTTTTAATTATTACTTATTACTAATTAATACTTAAAGTACTTAAAGTGATTTGATACCTTAATGTATTGCGTAAAATGACCTAATTCTAAAACTTAAACTGGCCTTAATCTTAATAATAAATAATATTTTAACTTTCTTTTAAAACCATAAATTATGACGTTTTCCTAATATGTAGATACTTAAAATAATATAACTGTTGTTAAAATTCTGTATTAAATAATCCTTACTTCCTTACTAATATTATAAATGCGAAAGTAACTCTGTCTGTCTGTCTTGATGTCTTTTCTTCACGCCTAAACCACAGA
>DWDV01001119.1:0-14030 GCA_018245615.1 Mimoniades ocyalus
ATATGTAATGACGTTTATATGTGATTGCAAATCCTATATAAATAAATGATTTTGACTTTGACTTTGACTTTGACTAAGGAATACTTAGAGAAAATTTTGATAAAACCTACAAATTATGAGACATGTATTTTCACGCGTGATATCCGCCAGGAGGTACCTGGGCGGATGGGTGTAAAACAGTCCCACGTTTCACCAGTCACGTTAACGTGTGGGGCGTTATGGAATAGAGGGTTAGCCTATTGACATACGAGTACATCGGACATACACTACATACTAAAAAATCTGTACCAACTCCACATGATATTTTAACTCAGACACTCTCGATCAGCGGTCGACCAACGAGGAAACATGTGCCAAAAATTTACCTATAATTAAATAATCATTGCATCTATTATACATATTAAGGTATGAATACTATCGTGATGTCAGTATATCAAGTACTTAATTACAAAAGTGACACTAAACATGATAAGATTCCCTAAGCTTTCAAAATGGAAAAAAATATTATTACAACCAAAGTAAAATGTTCATCTGTCTGTTATACATATTTTCACGACAATACAATCAATTTTTGTGAATATGGTACCTTGAATATGGCTTGTAAATTATTAAACCACATGAGACTTTATTATATGGTACGCCTATTTTAAGACATTTTACATGATTTTATGATATTTTACACGACGTGATCGCTGTGACCTGAACCTTGATTTAGTTTTCTATTGGACTAGGTACCTATATGTACTAGAAAGAGGCATACAAATACATACTTATATTGAAATAGGTCTAAATGAATGCTTGAGACTTCGTGAGAATTCGATGTGCTGAGTACATAATTTAGAAAAGTTATTATAGTAAAACAGTCTATTAATAAGCCATTTTCTATTGATGTATCACGTTTACAACACAACTGCTAAGGCCTATATGGTTCGCGTATACGGAAAGCTACACTTGTAGAGAATACAAGGTCCGCGCAGTTAGATATTTTACCGTTAAATGTTTATAATATTCCTTTACTTTGTACTTTATCTTTACACAGGTAGAGCTCAAGCGATACATCGCCTTAAAAGTTTATTAAGGTTATGCAGTGTATTAGAAGGAAACGTTATAGAGACGACTATTTTACGATGCATACACAATCTTTTTTATTTTACGATGCATAAACAACGAAACATAAACTTTGTTTACATCTTACGAATATAATAGATGCAGTAATAACACATAATTTCCAATAATAAAACAGTTCCAAGCTATACAATTATATTTGGAAATTAAATGCAACATACATATAGACATATGTATGTAAATATTACGCACAATTGTACCTAATGATGAACAGAAAACTATAAAATACTCAGATAAATAGAGGTGACTTACCTAATTATCTAATCAAAAACAAAACAAATCTTTAAATTTAAACTTTGTAAAATAATATTTTGTTATTTAAAAAATCTTCTAACAGGACTTTATAAAAAATCGCTCACGTATTAGTAATTCAGAATAACTATGCACAAATGAAAATATATGTAGACCTACCTACCTAGGTACATCATAGGCAGCCAGACGATAAAAAAATAGGTAGTAATTTTCGTTAATTTTATTCTAAACGCAGGATTGTCGATCTTAATTTTCTTTTATAGTACCTAGTCTAAGAAATCTAATACTTTGTACAACGTTAAACATCAGGATAATGAAATTTTAAGTTTATATAACTATTTCAAAGTACTGTGTTGGAACATATGCAAGCTGGTCCGCTGTCACAACGCACGTTTAATGACTCAGGTAACGATTAGTTTCGTGTAACACAATCAAGTAGAAAGTTTATGTCTAAATTTCTATTATTTTAGACCATAAATGAACTATAAAGACAGAACTTATGTGTCTGTACTACCCTAGTGTGTGCTTCATATAGAACACCCAAGAATTGCTGTGAAAGTAGACGCTTACGTTAGTTGTACCTATAACTACTAGGTCACTGAGTACCTACTGGATTATATTCCATTAACACGTAATAGGTCATAGAAAAATATGACGTCTCATATTATAAAATGTAGTACGTTTATATGTTGCGCCTTATTCAAATAAATGAATTACGTTCGATTCATACTTCTTGTTTTAGATAGGTAGGCACATATGACCGACATGGGTATTAATGTTGCAGGTACTTTTCACTTAGTCTCACAATACATTTGACTTAAAGTTAAACCAAAGTTTAACCTTAACGGGCTCGGTGGTCGTGTTGATTTCAAGCGCGACTGTCAATCGATAGGTCCTGGGTTCAAATCCCGGCGCGGGCACTATTGAATTTTTCTAATTTAGCTTTTCAAGAAGGGCTCGGAGTCTGGATATGTGCCCGGTGTATGACAATGCACTGACCATCTATTCTATAGTGGGACGTTACTGGTGACAGGTGAGAAGGCACCTACTACACTCACCTGCCTACCTCTTCAGGGATTACAGGAATATTGTTACATTTAATCTTATGTTACATACAAATGCTTCGTGCTTTAAACACCGTAGAACTAAGAAAGAGAGAAACAGAATTCTACTTCACACGTGTTTTCCTCTATGGAATGTATTTATTTAACTATTTATCAACTCTGTATTCAACAGTAATACATCCTTAATTGGCCCTTGAACTAAGAATTGCCGATCAAATTAATCTATTTATTCTTTAGTATATCGTATTAAATATAAATATGTAAATTTTTTATTAAATGAAAAAGTAACGGCGAATCGTGGGCGTGTACTACACTCTTCTGCCTACCTTGTAGCGGATTACAGGCGTGATGTAAATATACATTAGAAAGCATATTTATAAGGGTTGACTTTTATGTGCAATATAAAGCTAAATCAACGACTAATTGAGTTTTTTGTCAATTGAAATAAGTCTATATGTACTATAACGGGCTGCACTAGGAGCTACAATTTATAAAAAAGATTAACATGACATTAATATTTCGAATCATCATTATCCAATTCATAATCATCTTTTGTATAGCTACATGATTTTCTTTTAGATTTTGTGCATACAACAAACTTCTACCTGTGCTCTTATGAACAACTTCACGTGCTTTGAACAAACATCATGGAGGACTCTTACACAGCCTACAACAGAATGTTACATCGAAGTTGTCTTCAGTTATACTGTATCTTAAGAACGCACGTACTTATAATTACACGCAATATATTATATTTAAGAATTACATTGTTTTATAATAATTACTTTTAATTATTGTAGGTATACATTATAATTATATAACGTATGTGAACGTAAAATGGTCGCAGCAATAAAACTATTAAATGTAAATAAAAAATGTAGATTCATAAATATTCATAAATATTCGTCAAAGTAAAGGACTGTATTGCATTAAATTTACAACAGAAAGGATTTAAACAAATATCGACAATCCCTTTTTAGGAATTAATTATGGACAACAGTATAATTAGATTTCAACCGAGTCAGTAAAGATAACGTAGAAATTAACAAAAAATTACATAATAACAGCCACCTAAATAGAACCCTTTGTTTGTAGGTAATCGTTGCTCCATCCAACTATGTATTATTTCATAGATAACAATTCGTCTTCAATTAACACCTTATAAATTTACTGAGTCGATAATCTCTTAGACAAATTAATGTTGTTTACAATTTAATCCTGTAATCTTCGCATAAAGTTCTTTTTTGATTAACACAAACTCAGCTAATACCATCTCTCAATAAAGTTTCGTTAAATAATACTTTTTTACTTTAAGATACCATATCTCTATGATGCCAACCCAATCGCTGGACTGCACTATAAATAAGTTAGAATTACGGGTATTATGTAAATCAGCTTTTATAAAATTCTGTATGATATCGTATAATCATAAGTTAATTGATTCCTTAATTTATACAGTCTAAATTATCGATGAAAAAATGTATTTCGGAACAATGCCTATCGTACTGATCATATTGTTTCACTTTAAATACACATCTGATTAAAAAATTGAATTATTCTCAAATGGGTTTAGTATGGATTATATTATAGTTGTAGATCAATATTACAAATTACGGAGGATAACGATCTGAGGAAGACTGCAGGCAAAAGCTGGATGCAGCAAGTCGATGACAGGGCGCGTGCTCTGCTGAGTTGGACAAGTTGATGATAATATTTGTTGGGCATATTATATTTACAACAATGAAATATGCGGAATGTTTGGTTAACGTTAATTATAGACAATAGCAACCAAATGAATTTTTTATTTCAATTGAATTTGGGATCCAACTGGAACGAAACAGCAGCAAAAAAATCATAACAGCTTACGTACTCAAGATTTACTATTTTACCAAATTCTATTATATATCTTCTAGATATACTGACAGGTAAATCGAATGTATTGACCAATAATTAAAACAACAAAACTTTATAACTATGTCATCACCGTTAATTAATATAATTCAAAGGGCCCTCTAATTATGAAAATGCATTCAGATCACTGTAAGCTTTACCTACTTTTTAATTCAATATTTTCTATAACGAAATGTTTATATCATAGTAAGTATTACCTACTAAAGTCTGTTAGCACGGTGATTTGACTTAAATTACTCAATCGTTAAAAGCTGTTATGTTTATTTTACACAAGCACACGAATCCATGGAACAATCTAAATTAAGTAGTATGCCGATGTCAAAATCATATGATAGAACGTCGCAACACCTGTTTATAACGAAAAGCGGTCGTTACTAGAGCAATTTCTGTTCCGGTCCGAAGGACGAGGATGCCGGCCAATGTGTGGACTCAAGTCGATCATCTCAGTCTTCAAGCGTAGCAACGCAACAATGTCTAGCCTCAAATGGAACAGGCACCAAATTACCTATTGATTCTGTATTGATAGTAATGTATACTATCAAACACTAGTAGTCTTGTTACTACAATTCTTTTCATGCTACATATGTATATAGCAGATGTCTGCAGACAGCAACGGCCATTTGTATCTGCTGCCCCCACGATTGCTACTTGCTTTCTTTAAGTACAAACAAAACACAACAACATGTTCGATTATTTTGTAATATGTTACAAATTAATATATGCTTTATTGACGAGGTGAAAATTTTCAAGCGTTATGAAAATTTAAGATGCCACGAAGAGTATGGCGAAAGGTTAGTGAACGCCGTGCCGAATGCGTGACTTGCAATGGTGGTACAAAATCACATTTGAATACTTGTTTTTTTTAAACTTTCGTGCATCTCCAGATAATTTGTAACGCTCCTTAATCGTTACACTGCGCGGCGAAAGTGCGAAAGTAACACGAGTTTCAGTTACGCGTGTTAGCAGTACTACTACATTGTTATCTGATTAGTTATTTATTGTTAGCCAAACAGTTGAAAAAAGCGCCATTAATTTTAATTACAAACGGAAGTAAGGACACCGTTTCTCAAGGCTCCGCGTAACGTGTTATAGTTACTTACGTAGGCTATCCATATTGTATGAAATAACTGGACATTTAATTATGTAAAATTTAATTTGGTTTTTTTTTGCTCTGAATCTTTACGTTTCGATTTCCTTTCTTATTGGGATAATATAAGTTAATAAATTATATCTTACAATTAGTACTGCTACAACTTAATGTCACATGTCGCAATGAAATGTGTATTTAATCTTGTAAACTTGGTCAAGACTAACTCTCTCTATGTGCTGCACTAACAGTTTAAATCTGTAATAAATATTCAATACAACTGAATTATTTAATGTATCTACACATATATTTAGCGTAAGTATATGAGACTTATAAAAATACGTTATATTGTATGTGGGATTAATAACGAACTCGATTACTTACGTAGGTACCTATATATACATCTATATATACATATGTAGGTATGTAGTATTTATTGGGCGGTGCTCGGATGATTTTCAGTCCACATAGTTAAGTTTGTATTTATAACATAAAGTCTATTTAATTACTAAAAAGATGGTACACGCAATATTTTTATGGGTAAGTTTATATAGTTGGCCTAGCGACCGCCCGCGGCTTCCCCGTCCATGTTCGTGTGCGTCATACAGAAGGGCCTATATTTTAAAGGTACATTTGGAATGTCCAATTTTTTATTTGTTAAAACCACAAAATATTTGTATTTAGATACTTATCAATACTTCGCAGCACGATGTGGTTAAATGTAGATGGCAAACATGATAATATTTTATGGACAGTAAAAATATGTAGGTTATATAAACTAGTAATAAAAATACAAAATATGTGTTTAGTAATTACAAATGTTTCTGTGTAATTATTAAATTGTAAGTTTATTGAACAATAACGCCGACTCAACCTAAAGTGCATATATGAGGTACTTCAACGATATGAAAGACCTAAAGGAATAAATTAAAACCTACGTTTATACCGCTTACAGGCCCGCATAATACGACCGCAACATTAACAGCTAAACGGACGCGCCATTACCGTGTATCTCTACATCTTATTTTAAAGAGAAGCAACAAAAAACTTTGTGTCACTAATTGCATATCCATAGCTCTAGTATCAACACATCCGATCAGGCGTCTTAAGAGATTTTCGATGTAGTCCATTCTAAATTATACTCTATGACGAAACATTAGGGTTCTGTTTAGTATGAGAGTGATAAAGGGCCTGGCGCTAAGACATCTGTCATCGTTAATAACAAGCAATTTGAGCCAATTTCGCATTTTTGGAATACGAGTAAGCGCCCAGGCGTCTCCCTCTCGCGGCAGGAAGTGACACAAAAACAAACACTAAAAACCAGCGGTTGACAGCGGTTTTTGCGGCGTCGCGTCGCTCTCACGGCGACGCGACGGATACGACGGGACACGGTGTTGTGTTTGTGAATGTTATTTTTGTATTGGACTGCAATACAATGATCTTAATAGAACGACTCGCATTAATAAACGTGAAATAATTTATTAGTCCTTGCAATTAAATTGCTTGTTTAGCAAATGTACGAGTACCTAATCTTCATTGCTATGAGCTACATAACTCCTGCTTGTTTATTACAAGTTTGAAGAAATAAATGTTGTTTATAAAATATTTTTATAATTACTTATTATACAATACAGAACAGAGATAATGTAGGTACAATAAATAAAATTGAACATTATTGTTTAAAATGTTATTTTTTTTATTGTAGTAAATTTAATTAACTTTCAAATGCAACAAAATATTTTAGATAGGATTTGATAAAATAAACTGTATTGTTATTTTTATCTGTTTTATTTCCGTATGAATTTTAATAATTCAGACAATAAAACATTTACGTTTTCCAATATAATATAATTTTTAAATGTAAATAACTATATTTCGTTTAAACAGCTTCTCGGTCAATGATTAAATTTAAAGAAACTATCAGTTTTTGAAACAATTACTAGGCACAGATGAAGAAATGTACAAATAAATTTCAACATATCATAGAAGGGAATTTTTCATTGAAAATAAACATTACTGTTGACCTTTCAAAATCATAAGAAATACAACTGTATTTTAGATAACTGTTATTATTATCATTGTTTTGTTGATTAAAAGTCAAACTCGTATCCACAATTTGTATCGCCTGTGTCTGATCATGTGGGTGACATGTCAAAAGATACGTTAAAACTGCGGTGGCCCATCGCATTGGACCACGGAACATGTTAAATACGTACGGCAGTCATAAAAAATATATTACTTTGATAGAAATACCGCATCGTGATCGCGTCGCGTCCGTCGCGCTGGGAAAGCGATACCAATTGCGCTAGTGCGACGCACTTCGCTCGCGTGCACCGCTCCAACGAACGTTGCCGTAAACGCTAGCAGTTTAGATATTTATGAACATGTGTACATAATTAATTTTTACGATGGATCAGATAACGGAATCGGTGGAGCGATACGCTTGTCGCGAGTCTTGCCTTGACTCCTAAAGGTTAATTAGAGCTGAATTAGATAGAGCCAAGTTTTGTGCAAGTTTTTTTTTCTCGCCTAATAAATACCTCGGCCGTTGCGTGAGACCAGCGAATTCGTCAAGTGAGTGGCAAGTTTCACAAAATCGTTAATACCCGTTTGCACTAACCTGCAAACCTAGCATTAAAAATTAATACTTCGGCGATGATGAAGTGCTCGTAGCCCCGATGCGGTTACAGAACACCGGGCGCGGTAAGTGCCGGGATTGTTGTACGCTAATGTTAAATTTTCACGTGTGTTTCCGTATTCTCAAGTCGGTTTCATTCGTTATCGACAGATAACACATATTTGGTCGTCAGTTTCAGGGTGCTTCAAGAAATTCTGAAAGACGGCTCGACCTCGATTGATCGGAATTCTTCGGTAGCAGGAAATGTCCAGTGACTACCAGTGTTTAAGAAAAAATACTGTGACGTGTTTTTTGCTTACCTATTATAAACTAACCGTCCACCTACTGACAACAAGTTCTAGGTGTGCATGCGAAAAATATGCAATGTGTCTTACACTATCATAAAATATATAAATCTTTAATACTATGCGGCCTATAAAGCTAAACCCACATAACGAAGCTTTATCAGTCGAAAGTTTCCTTCTTAAATGACATCGCATACTAACATTGACCCCGGCACTATGTGAGGTACAACAATGTTGATGTGTAAACATCACAGGACGATAATTTCCATATAATGCAGTTTTAAAAGCCATTGTAGTTGAGAGAAAAAGGAAATACGATCCGGGTTGCCGAGTTACGGGCATAAATTAGGAGTGTAGGTTTAATCCGCTTACGTGAATAATCCCTTTGTTACAATTTGATGGCGTTTAGAGATAGCTAAGCTCATGCTGTGTAATGTATGTGCGTGGTGTTCTTAAAAGATATTATTCTGGAAAAGCGAGCAAGTGGGGTTAAAATGTGTCTTATCTAACGTTCAGTGCGTAAGTTCAATGGATTAAATTGTCGTTTTGAACGCGATCTTCCAAAATTAAAGGTTTCACGTAAATAATGGGTGCTGTATCAATTTTGCTATTAACGAAAATTATACTATGTTTCCACAATTATACTAAATATATTTCCCCCAAGTAAATATAGGACTAGGTGTGTACCTACATTAATACCTACAAAAAAATTAAATATTTATACGTATAGGTACATATGCATATGCAGATACATACGTACACATTTAATTTATTTTTCTTAATTGTAAGAATTTTTAATGCACTAATTACTCTTTAAAGATTTTTAACCTAAATATACATTCATTGAACAGATTACACAAAGTTTATACGGACCATAAGCAACTCGATAACACTGAATAAAACATTTCACTAAATATATGTATGTATGTATGTGCCGAAAACTCTCATTTGCATTTCATTCAGTACTTTTGTATAGCAGATCGGCTTAAAAAAAGCGAAAAAGCGTTCCCAATAGATACACATGTCGACGGACGGTAGTACGTACATCGTGTTTATTCGTTGATTAAACAGAGGCACCGCAGTGCGTATGCAAGCTGGCGGACATATTACCAGGGCTCGAATTCTGATTGTTTAGAGAATTTATTACTCTCGTGCCTTGTACAGTTAATTGAATTCGCCTGTAGGATAGAGGCCGTTGGGTTGCGTAGCGCGTTTATCGCGTCTTCTCACTACGTGGTCCGGCGCCCGCCATTTTACACCATATCTGTGCTGTACTATTTGATTTTTAATCGTGTTACAAAAAAAAGACAATTTTTGTCAAAGTACGTTAGAGAAAAAAATAAACTTTTTTTTTTGAGAGATTATGTTAAATTTACGTATATAATCTTATGTATTTATAACAACACTGTTTGTTGGATATTCATAGTTATGATATGTATATTAACATTGAGTTAAATATTACTGTGTTGAATCACTCGTAGTACCAATGTGCTACTGATATGAATTTTAAACCACTCATAATAAGAATTACACATACAAGTAAAATTTAGGTCACACATAATAGCATGTAAATATAAATTTTAGTTTCCCGTCACCCGAGAATGTACTTTAGCACTTTACGTAGAAACTATGGCTTTTATAGGAATTAAAACACAACATTACAGACAAGATTATTAATTAATCAACGATTCATAGATACATTTAACTAAATTAGCTCTTTATTTAAGGCGATATATCGTGTAAGGTCGCGTATTATCAATAAACGTTTGCTATTATTACTGTAACGAACAAGTAAACGAACACTTTGCTCTTCATTATAAAGTCCTGAGTAAGTACGGTATAGCGTAAAACTTTATATAATGAATGGGAACTGTGTCTCCATTGGATATCGAAACAACATATTGTTAACCTGATCGTAAACTCGATTAGGCTCTTTTATCTCCTAAATCGTATTCATTAATTATCAAAGTCAACGCTCATTATCTAAGACAAAACATTTTTTGTTGCCGAGGTACGCCCATCAATCATTCGTTGAAGGCAGTTAGTGAGAAGTTGACCGAATGCTTTGACCGGGAACTGTTAAATGTTTTATTTTAATTATGCTGTTATTATTATATTTATAATTATTACCTTGGCGTTTCTAATTAACGTAGGTACGTATGGACGTGGGTATGTGAAAGAAATATGAAGATCGCCAGACGCCAGCACTTTTGTTCTATTTAGCTAATGAGGTAATTAAATCAATATTTTTATGTAGCTGTATAAAAATTTTATTTCCATAAATAATCACGCCTGTAATCCCCGAAGAGGTATGCAGAGGAGTGTAGTACACTGCCACGTTTCACCAGTTACGTTTACGGCCCACTATAAAATAGGTGGTGAGCCTATTGCCATTCACCGGGCACATTTCCAGACTGCGAGCCACAGCTAGAAAATCTAAATCAGAAAAATCCAGTAGCGCCCGAGCCGGGTTTGAGCCCAGAACCTCCCGATCGGAAGTTGCGCTTGCCACCAACACATCCAACGAGGAAGTCTCTGATAATAATGTTAATATCTGGTATTAACTGACATTCTTCTCTGATCCCAAAGTAGACAGATCTTGTGATTGGCTACCATACAGATCAATTTTATACTGAAACATAGAACAAACGCCCATGCTCGTCACACAAACGTCTTTAGATGTGATGACGAATCGAACTTGCAGCCTGTAGCACAGCACGTAGCCTCGCTAGCCGTTAGATCAAGGGGCTAGATAAAAAATACTCTACGTGTTCCCGTAAAAGATGATACCAACTAATTGTGATGCATGCTATTCAGGTACAAATTGGTATTCGTAAAAAAACGTAATCTAAACGACTAGTGTTCACGCCGGATGACAATTATAGGCTCGAGCTAAAAAGCAACATATACGTTCCTTAAACAAACATCAGACCTTAAGTGGAGCTGAAGCTGCAAATAAACATAAAAGATTTATTGCCTCTTTTCACTCCCGAGTGCTATGGGAAGTGGCAAAAAATCAAAAATGACAAGCGCCAAGGCGGGTCAAGTGTTCGTATTGAACAAACAAGCTAATACAAGTCCTAAGCGCATCTGTCGTCGTTTCCCCCGATTGCGCTAATCTCGTAGTGGTAGGCACTTGAAAAAGTCGTTGCGTACGAATCACGTTATTACATGTAGGTTCCGCATCGTTTTAATTTTTGTTGATCAACTCGTTCCTAATCAACAGAAATGATTAATTTCCTCTTGTTGCATAGTATTGCCTAACTAATTAAAATTGAAACGACACCGTTATCATTGTAAACACTGCTTAGTATGACATTCTGATGTGTAAAAAGAATATAATCATATAGATTCGTTATAATAATTTACTATAATATAGTAACATAATTTTAATTGCATACATTTTCATTAAAAACCAGCACTATTTAATGCAACTTATTACTACTAACGCAGTAACGTGTAATCTTACAAGGAACATCACGCCCGTAATACCCGAAGAGGTAAGCAGATACGCATATTGCACTGCCACGTATCACTTCAAATTTATCTAGGCATTATAATATTCTACCTTCCATTGATTGTTTATATGAAGTCGCATCGGTCTAACAATATCCAAATTAATCTACGATACCCTAATTTTTGTTTCAAAATTTAAAAGGCGGTAGAAAACGTTGTGCGTCATGAAATGCCCTACAAACGGCATATGCCCTACGGAAGCGTGTCCTTGCTCAAGTGTGTACCGTACGATATCTGGTATACACGTGTCGAATGTGTTAACAGTGTTTCGAGTTTGTTTATCGCATACGAAAAATTAACATAACACTGAAGTAATGAAGTTTTTATGAAATAGTATTGATATGGGTTAGTAGCTGTAACTTTGCGACTGTTTTGCTAATAACCTCAAATAATATATGGCATAAGCAAGGAAATGTGTGATGTATAAGAAAATGTTGCCTATTATGGATACATAAAGCTAAAAGAAGGTTGTTCTCTATTTAGTCATACATTTACATTAGATTATTATTATCATTATTTAGTCATAGCTTATTGGCATTTTATAGATGGTCGTTGTTTTAAGTACATTGCACATCTACTGAGAGTATTCGATGAAACAAAATCTGGAGGCATTTGCTTGATGTATGTCACCGGTACAATCGAAAAGCATAAGGCACCTTGGGTAACTCTGCGGAGAAACTTATTACAGTACCACTTACAACACAGATTACAGAAACAACATAGCACTGACTGTCCTGGAATGGACTTAAATTTTCCAGCTGAAATTTCTAGTAGTGGCTCGGAGCTTGGAATTGCGCCCGGGGTATTACAATAGGTTCACCACCTATTGGGACATAAACGTAACTGTTGAAACGTGGGAGTTTACTATACTCTTTCTGTTTTTAAGTATGTTATTTTGTTACGTTAACTTAGAATTTAACGCACACACCCACACACATGTGTTTTTACCACACTTTGAATAGCCATCATAAAAAGGGTTTTTGTTCAAATACCTATACAACAACAAAATTTCAATACTGAAACAATATATCCAAATATACCTAAATGTTAAACAAATTAGCCAATCCAATTATAAGTGTGTGTGTTGTTCAATATTTAAACACATTCCGAATAATTCTATGTTATGAGATGCCGTTGGTTAGTATCAAATCAACAAATACTTCAGTTAAAAGGATTCTTCAATTTGCGCGTTCAACAAACGAACTTAAGTAGTTAATAGCGCTTAAAGGAAACAAGTTCATAACAAATCATACATAAATGAATCGTACTACAAAACAATTTGTAATGCTAGTTCGCGTGCTCCGTTCGAGGTTTGGTTTTCATATGCAAAGCTACAGCGGTTAACCGTTTCCAAACCGTATTTAACAAGGTGTTTCTTGCTTATTCAAAGTTAACACGCAATTTTGTGTTAATAAAAACTAACAGTCCTTCATTACCTACTTCGCCGCTGTGTTTCTTGATGTCCTTAGCTGATTACAAGGATGATAAAAACACTGCTATTTCATCAAGACACGATTGAGCGAACAGAAGTCTTAGTACCAAGTTACGTCTACTATTATAGAATTTATCAATATTTTTCTATGTTACACAATCGAATGGTAGATTATGTTGCGAAAACCTTGTTTGAGTGATATTGAGCAAACAATTACAATCTGAAATGTATCTTACGTATGTCCAATGTTAAACTACGTCATTTCCACTGGCATGAAATAGCAGTGGTTAAATCTAGAATTATTTGTGCCTTAAATCATTATCATCAGCCTATTGTAAAATACTGCGAGCAATAGGCCTCCCTGAGCTGTTATGCACTTAATCCACATGCTGGGCACGCGACTTGGGGATCGCAGAGCACAGCCTTTCGCACCAACCACTATTGTCCATAGGCGGCCAGCGCATTTAGCAGTGCGTTGGCAGAGCGGGCCAATCCGCTTTATCTACAGTGGTTATTATTATAGGTAGACCCAATGCTGCTCAATAAAGCGTTAAAGGTGCGTGACTATTTTTTATATGGTACTTCGAGTTACTTATTACGTAACATCACGTTTGTCATTCCCGAAGAGCTAGGCAGAGGAATGTAGAACACTCCCACGTTTCACCAGTTACGTTTACGTCCCGCTATGGAATAGGTGGTGAGCGTATTGCCATACACCGGG
>DWDV01001120.1:0-14025 GCA_018245615.1 Mimoniades ocyalus
ACAGAGTGCCAAATATCTCTATTCTTACACACCTGTCGCGCTTCATCCACATGCATCACTCTCTTCATACATGCACGTCGGTTTCGGAGACTTCTAACGTCCCCAGCACATAAAACCTTATTTATTTGGTCTAGATAGGTGAGTCTTAGTCTCCCTCGGCACCTGCGTCCATCGAAATTCGCATTGTATATCTGTTTCGTCATTCTTTCATCAGCCATTCTCTCAATGTAAAATACCTGTTGAATTTGTTATTATAGTTTGGTATGTGGTAAACTGAAATTTTAATTTAATATTTGCAAATTAAATTGAGTGGAGTCGAGTGTAAACTTGTTATAATTAATCTTTGACATCCGTTAACAACATTATTCACATATAAAGTATTTACTGCAATTAAAAGTTTATTGGCAAACATAATTTCCTTTCATTAATTATTATGTTTTAAATATAATGTGACATTTGTAGTATGATATTTTGATATGTTACTTATAAAGTTTATTTCGTGTCGGTACCCACCACCGCCACCTGAAATACGAAACTTAAGTCAGTAAATTAGGTTGTGTTGAAATCATCAGTTATTTTTATTATCATCAACATCAGCCTGTTCCGGTCTTCTGCTGGATGTAGGCGGTGTAGGCTTCTCCAATAGCATACCATTGCTTGTGATGTTCAGCTCCTGTCGCAGCTTTACCTATGTCGCAGTTTACATAAAACAGTACCAAAATAACTAACCCGTTTTGAACAATACATAATAAATATTCAGAAGTTCATTTGACATCGCCGTCGTGACCCCGGCAAGCTGTCTATTTCGACCGCTGAAGTTGTTTTCACGAGGCGAACTCGCTGATTTATTACATCATTTGTTAATTATATATCTATTTGCGTCGACTCCGCACATTTAGCGATTAAGTCAATAAATTGACAAATTAAATCGTTCTTTAATTAGCAGTTATTAGTCCATGCTCTCTACGGCGACTTAATTCAATTCTACAAAAGAGAGCTATAAGAGCTATTTGTAATCTTCGATGTCGCAAGTCCCTACGAGAACTATTCGCAACCACGACTGTGCCTAGCCAATATATTTATCAAAATATTATGTATGCAAGATATAACTATTTAACTTTGGTAAAGAATAATAGTAGAGGTAATTGTTATACAATAAATAAGGATAAATTGGCTACACCACGCTTTCGCTTAAGTAAGGTGTCTTACTCTTTCATGGAGAACTGTATTCGCTTCTACAGCAAAATACTAAAAAGACTTCATTAACATTTCAGATAAGAAATTTAAGTTCTTTATCAAAGAAAATCTTTGTAAAAAAGCCTAAATACAAAGTAAATGATTATTTTGATGATAAACATGCTTGGTGTGATGTAACTCCAGCTGCACAATAAATTAGCTCATATTATAATATTCTAATATAAGTATGTACTTATTTTAAAAGATGCAATAGCACCCCTATGGAGTTTCTTTCGCCGCTTTTTTTCCATAGCGAGGCATTTTTTAAAGCGGTGGTAATTTTATTTTCACGTATAAAAACTGTTCTAATGAATCATTTTTGAATAAATGCTATTTGAATTGAATAATTAGAGAAACGATTTATTTATGATTACATATTTTAATAACTATATTCATAAGAGAATATGAAACGGTGTACAGTTGTAAACCGTAAAATTTAATCTGTGAAATCCAGGTAACATGTATATAGTGTTTTCACTTTAGATATTGCTATAATTCATGTGGCTATATGTTTAAAAAATATAATTTGGCAACTCATACATAATCTTTAAACAAAGTAGGAAATATTGGAAACATTGAAAATAATTGGAATTGGTTTAAATCTAAGTACAATACCAATTTTTAACGCTTACTATAGAAGCTACAGATAATATTATGTAGGTCGGATTTAGTGTTAAAAATAAAATTGAGCATTTGTTTTGTTAACGAAATGTCATTTATTTTTGTTAAACATTAACGATTTTTAAATATGTCATTTTTTTTTTATTAAGAAATATATTATAAGCGTCTCGCTACCTCTCCACGACCACAAACGAGGGCGACAACTACTAATTACATAAGTACATGGATTTAAAATTTGTTTATACAATACAATCAAAAAAATATGCACTTTGTTTATATGCATCCTTCGCCGTGCTCTTAAATTTTTATCAACCGAAAAGTAATTGTGCATCGAAAAAATTCAATAAGTCACTCGTAACAAGGGTTGGTCTGTTTGTTAACATTTACATTTAAAAATGGCTTAATTACCTCTATTGTATATTGTATATAAATATGAAAATATTAATCTGTTCTATACAGATTTAGTCCCTGAGATAATGTTGGATATTAGAATTAATGATTATATTTGTTTCAATACCTAAATTGGGTGTACATTGGTTTTTCATATTGAGTTACCTTCAGTAATACAATTTATTATTTATTGTAGACTCTGATCAGAGCAATGGAAAAGTATTGAGCTTTGAGACAATAGAAATATTAATGTTGGCTTTAAAAAAAACTTTAAAATTATTTGGATTTGAAAAACTTGGCGACCGTAAACAATGACTAGTCATTAAAAAAAGGTGTTGAATGTTATAAATCACCAGTTAATTACGTTTGTACGTGAAAAAATCATCTACTTACCTTTACCCTGTTATTAAAATGCTGTATTTTTTGGACAACTTAACATGTACGTAAATAATAATTAATCAACAAAACAAAATCCTGTCAATTATATAAAATAATAAGAATGTTATGTTAATAATACTAAAGAACCAAGTAAATGAAATTGAGTCAACGACGTCGGTAAGAACTAAATTAAAACATCAAAAATGAAACTTGTAAATAAATGTATCATAAAAGAAACTCGATCGCAACCACAAACGTTTCTATTTAGTTTTCATTATTTGAAATAGCCCATATTGACTGTATTCCAATTATTAAACATTTGTCCTATGTTCGTTTAAATAATTGTTATAATAACTTATAATTACATATATTCAATTAATTTAATAATTATTTAATTTAATTATATTATTCAGTTAACGTTAACTTGTTTTACATATCGCGACACTGTGTCGCTTCTTACAAGACGCGACATAGTGTCGCAGTAACTCTTTATTGTATATGTATATTCGCCAACACAAGATTGCCTCATTAATAAATTTAAAGAAATAACATACTCAAATATATTCTCATACAATTAAACGTAAACAGTAAACAAACAACTTTACGTACTAAAATTTATGAATATTAATATTCTACACGAAAACAGGTAAAGGTTGTCACAGACTACACACGACACGATAACTGTGCTATAATAGGTATAATCTTTGAGGAAATTATTATTATTATTATCATTATCATACTATACCAAGATATGACTTGCTATATATCTTCACGTATTTTGACGACGTCAGAATGGGATATGTGTGCTGTCATTCGAGCGTTGTTATATGTAGAAAATATGTTCTGATGTAGGTATCGCAATATGCCTTGTTATGTATATATTTTAATAACGTCTGTGACGACCTTAATTGAATAACAAAAACGAGCTACTGCGGAGTGTCTCACGGCTTTTATGGCGCGTACCGCGGTCACGTCAACTTACCGCGCTTTTGTCAACGACGACATTGACGTTCTAATTAAGGGCCCTTTCACATACACATGCGTGGTGAGCGGCGGAAGACATTTTTTGTTTCTCACAGATCAGCAGTTTATGTAATCGATCGATACAACTGGCTTTGAAACTATGGTACGCTCGGAGCCTGTCGGAGCTGACAGGACCCATAACATACGGGTAGATGGTTCGCGGCGGCCGGCGCCGCTAGCGAGTCGAGCGAATTGGTTGGAAAGAGCGCCGGTTGGCTGCTCGAGTGACAAAGATTACGCACCTAGAGCAGTCGGTCATCCGCTTATAATGTTTCAGACTGAGCAATTTGTAACGGTGCTCCAAATAATTGAAACGTGAACATAGAAATTATTGAAGCGTACTAAAGTTCTATTTAACACGATCAAAATCTGATCTGCTCCCCGAGTCAGTCTATTTGAGAGGATTCTAAGTATGTAAAATAAAAATTCATGTTTAATGCTTTTCTTGTTACGTGTACTTAAAGCTAGTTCACTCGAGGATTGTACTTGCTGAAGACTTGAGTGTATTTATTTGACTTTTTATTTGATTGTATCCACTCAAATAAAAAGGTCGACTAAGAACTCTGTACAGATTCGACCACAAATGTAAATACGAGGTAGGTACTCGTAGGTTCGTTTTAGATCGATATTTTAAGATGCGTAACTAGTATAGTATAAACTAATAGTTATGCTTTACAAGTTCAGATGAAAGAGGTCTCCGAGGTACTCGTGTGTCTCTCGTTTCTAGAGCTAAGGTAAAATCCACAATTCTCAACTTCGTTTGCAGTATACAAACATGACAATCAAAACTTACTGCTTTGCCTGTTATGCTTTGGTAAAAAAAAAAAACTTTTTTAGAAATTGTACACGGAATAGGTATTAACTAATTCCTTAAATTTTGACTGTAACTGTTCTGGATTCTTAGGAAATACTTGACAACCAATTTTTTTTATTTAAATGACACACTATGTGTACAATAGGTAAGTACATACATTTAACTTTTATAAGCCGGCAGCTGCCTGTTGCGGGATTCACTCTATTAATGAAGTCTTGAAACATTAAAACATTCACAGGCCAAGGGGATGGAGAGTATTAGACACATTATTGTATCAATCAGAGCAATACAAAGATTCTCGTATATCGTAAAAGTAAAAACAATATTTTGGAATGCGAAACGTAACGGCGCGGCGCCGGATTAAATTTTTTGTTCGGCTTAATTTTAATATATATCACATAATACAAAATTTTGTTCATTGTAAAACACTACGCATCACACAAAAATATTTGAAAAGCTAGGCAAATACAATGTCTTATATTATCAACGTCAGTTTAGTTGCGTTTTGATGTTGGGTAGGGCTCTTCCGTTTCGTCCCATGTGTCAAGACTCCCATCACCAGTCCGCTGCGCGCGTTTTTCGATCATCTCTGGAGTTGCAGCTTTCACTGTAAGTATACTTAGTATGAAGAGAATGATGAATGTAGAAGGAGTCACGGCAGATTTCTAAGGATAGAGATGTCTAGAGGTCGGTGCTCTCTGTCTACTCCGTAAGAGATTTGACGTAATGGTATAGTTGTAATAATATGTAATAAAGATACTATCTATGTATAAGATCTATATAAAGATCTATATATTTTGAGCTTGCTCCTATGGAAGCCATGTTTCCTGAAAAATTGTTTACTGTTCTAATTATATAAAGGTGTGCAAGGATTGCCCAGTTATGCTAATTGCAGATATTTTAAAGCAAATAATCCATGAATAACATTTCTCCAATTTTAACAGTAAAAACTTGAATCAACAATTTTGTTAGTCGTGCTTCATGTTACGTAAACCATAACTGGCAACCAATTCATTTGTCTGTGTGTTGTCATGTTACGTAATTGTGAGAATAAAGGAATTGTTCCCGCTTTAATAAATTACTCTACACACTTATTTTCACTACAATATATAAATATATTTACTTCTCTCTAACTACCTTATTACGTTAAAATGTGTAGCGGCCCGCCCCAGAGCCGCACGGGTATTTAACAAAAATTTCAAAAATTACAAATTTTAACACACACACGCACACATACTTATTTTTGCGTCGAGGGGTCCTAAGAAAGAGTACATTGGAAAGAAAGTTTTTTAATAATATTTTTTTTGGTTTTTTTTTTCGCCTATGTTCATCAGGTATCAATGTAGGATTCCAATGGTGAAAGAATTTTTCAAATCGGTTCAGTAGTTTCAGAGCTTATTTAATGCAAACAAACAATCAAATCTTTCCTCTTTATAATATTAGTATAGATTAAAATTTTAAAAACTTTACTTACAATCATAAGCCCATCCAATCTTCGCAAAGGCGTCGATAAATTTGGTCGACCAGTTGAGCCTCCCAAGCTCAGAGGTTCGGTAATCGAAGGGGAAGACGTGGTGGTAGTTGTGCCAGCCCTCGCCCAGTGCGGCCAAACTCACCATCTTGCTCTCAACGGACTTTATGTATCTGAAAACGGATATTAAGACAATGTTACTATAATTTTATACAAAATTGGCGGTAAACTTACGTAAATGCGTACTGCAAATATTCAGTTAGTTAAGAAACATTGTATACTATGTGTTTACCACACGTCTTGACCATCGCCCAGGTTTAAATGTTAGATAATACCATTCAACATTACATAACATGTTAAATGAGAGTAAATAATCAAATATTATTTGAATGGAATGTAAATAAACAAATATTAATCATTTATATGAAGGAATAAAGATTAAAATAGTTAATTGCGCCTTAAACGGCAGAGGTAATATTGAATGAAATCGAAATGGATACAGGAGATCAATGGAATCCACGTAGCGTAGACAATAAGAAAGGTTTTTTTAATGTCAACACTATTAATAGGATGGCAAAAAATAATTTTGTTGTTACCAAATCCATTGCCGCAATGAAACGTAACGTAATTTTAAAAAAAATAACGAATGTAACTCGACTAACATAAAAACGTAATATTAGGAGTGCTTCCTCTGTTCATTTGCATATCAACCATTTAATATAATCAGCTAAAATCATCCCTCAAAAAAAGAGAGCGTTTTTTAGATTCCTTTCCCTAAGGTTATAGCAGTTTTAATTTGTTACATTCAGGTTTCGGAAATGAGGTTTACTGGTGTCCCTTGAAGTATGTAACAAATGGTCTATTCTAAAAATTGGTTTTCGATCTGTCTCACTTATGAAACATTCAACGCTTTTCTGTCTGTCTTACTCGTACTTATGTGACGACCTAGGTTACTTTGGTACTCACTTACTTTCTATTTTACACATTCGTTATAGCGAACACAATATTATTGGCGCATTTTGAAATGAGAATTATAGTACAAATTGCAATTTAACTTCATTAGCTACACGTTGCTCGTTACTTTTGTCCCTAGCAGTGAATTGAAATAATTAAAGAGGGATTAACCTGTCGTAAGGCTTATTGCCCCACAGGTGGGCAATACTGTTCACGCAGAAAGCGATGTTCAGTGTGATTGTGAATCTGGTGACGAAGCTCACAACGAAGCTGTTCACCAAGCTTTCGTCCCAGAAGTACATTGGAATCCACACTGGTAAAGCCACGTTCAACAACGCGAACAAAGGTACGAAGATTCTGAAAAAAAGTACAGTTCATGTTAATTAAATTTCCTAATACCCATTCCGATAGGGTCCTTTCAAATTCAACTAGATCTTTTCAGAAAGCAGGACAAATTTTATTTAATTTTAACACATTTAAGTATAGTTTGTCATTACGTTTCAAGTTTCTTCATGGCAAGGCAATGCTCGAGCGAAATTGACTTTATTGAAATTAGTTAACGTTCTTTTTTAAATCAAAATAAGTTCTGGTCTCCGAACTGGTCTATTTGAAAGGACCCTTAATCGTATTTTTATACAAATAATTTAGGAACATTTTTTATTTTTATTTTAAGTTTTAGGTTTTAAGACCTAATTTTTTGATAATAATAATGATAATCTTTGTTACTATGTTGAATTGAAAAAAAATATACGACCTTTTTAAATCTAATATACAATTTTTACAAATTTATTATCAGTATCACAAAAATATGATAAAACAAATGTAGCCATTGGTTACTTTTCCCTTTAAATTGACGATTCGATGGTAAATCATACTTAAATATGAAGATTAAAACGTATGACCAGTTATTAATTAAAATGTGTAGTTAGCAATAAAAATGAAAATCAAATCAAAACCATAATCTGATTTAAATGTAATAAAGCTTACTTCGCTAGTACTGTTTTTAAGTCTCTTAGAAACAAGAATCGAGTCAAATTTAAATGAACAATCTCAGAGTATTCATGAAAAACATAATTATATTAAAGCACCGTACATTCTTAATTCAGTAAATTACATTATTTATACATACATACATACATACACATACATACACATGCATACATATACATACATACATACACATACATACATACACATACATACATACACATACATATATACATACACATGCATACATACACATGCATACATACGCACTTCAATGGATATCGTATGTGCTGACAGAAAAACTCGTGTTTTATATTAACCTAATCGAATGTTTACCTTCTCGTACTAGAATTCCGTATAGATTTCGAGCACTTGCGTTTCATAATATGGATATAATAACAGCACTGTATTTTTCCGGAGGGGTAGGCAGAGCAGTGTAGTAAACTCTGATGATTGACCTTTTACGGTTGGTTATGGTTAAGGGTTGAGCTTATTGCGGTACATCAGGCACAAATCTACACTTCGAGCTATCAGGAATCTGAAGATAGATAATCCTAACAATACTCTTAATAATACTCGTAGGTACTCGGCAGTCACGCTTGCATACAAAAGTTGTAGTCATCAGCCAGCTTTAAAACTCCAGTTATACAGCACGTTTCGATAGTTTTTATTAAAAATAACAAAAGTTGTATCTTACAGTTTCTGTATCCTGACGACGGGATCTTCGAGAAGGTCCAGGGAAGTCTTTCGGAGTGCGACTCGTCGGTTTTCAACTGCAGGGTGTGGGGTGAGGACTAGCCAGCCCACGTGCGCGAACCAAAACCCTCTTCGGACATCGTGTGGATCGGCTACACTCTCTGAATATTTGTGGTGTATACGATGATCTAAAGCCCATGTGTATATATCCCTCTGAAAATATAATAAATTATTATTTATTTTTATACCACATTCGCTGCTATAAGCGTAAATACTATGGTAAATTTTTCTAAAGAACTTTTTGAGTCTAGTCTTTTTTAAAGCGCAATTAGTATTAGTACTAAGTTGTTTCTGTACTTATTTAGTGGTTACATTTTGAAGAACCATCAAACATAATAACATGTTTATTTTTGGTAAATATAAATCTAAAATGTAAGATGCGTAACTTCTAAAAAGACACAATCTTACAAACACTTTCAATCCCTATTAAACCCCCATAGGAGAGAAATTTCGGAAAGTCCGTGTTTAGCTGACCTGTCCTGTTCCTGTCTTTCAAGTAAATCGGACGCATAGTTATCGAAATATCGTGATCTCATATATAGATCACAATATGTCGTGGAAATCGCTTATTAGATAAATGCATTTTACCCTGTAAAAAGACATTAGGAGTTCGGAGGAACCAATTATCTATATACCTATATACAAGAATTACTCGTATGAAGTATTAAGATAAAAGATATTTATATGAACCCAGCCTAACTGGTTCGAAAGCATAATTGAGCGAATATATTTTCAATTTATTTATTTTCTCGCACCAAATTAGAAATAAATGACGTAAACCTAATATATTTCCCAGGAATTTGACAGAGGACAACTGTGGTACAAAAACATAACAATTCAATGATGTTTAGTATCCAGAAGTATCGCCTCGTGTTCTATAACGAGGGTCAACAGGAACAATTGACTCTATTTACTGACGGCAGCGGACCGAAGAGGCCCGTTTGCATCTATTGTTTGTGATTTTATATCAAGTGAACTGCATGTCGCACATTTTGTAGCTTTTACGAAATAATGTTTTTCTTCTCATAACAAGGCGATGTAGAATTGTTGGAGTTGTTGTCACGACACGATGTCACTGGCACCGACAGGCGAAGGAAGCTCTTTGATTGAACACAATTCACTGTAACAACGGTACAGTTACAAACGAAAAAGTTCAATTTAGTACAATTACAACAGTAAGAAACGAACAACACGCCTGTAATCTCCGAAGAGGTAAGCAGAGACGTGTAGTACATTCATAATTTCACACGTTTCACCAGTTACGTTTACGTCCCATTATGGAATAGGTACGAACTTATTGCCATAGACCGGGCACGATTTCAGACTCCGAGCCACTATCGGAATATCTAAACTCCTCCAACGGTCCAGTCAAGCTCGTATGTTATGATGTGATATATAGTCGTTTTCATGTGTAGTTTTGATAGACAATATTAGTAAATATTCACCTGTCCGGTCACAGTGAAGAGCAGTGCAAGAAGTATCCGAAGAGGTAGCTTCGCTCTGTATGCTCTGTGTGACCACAGTCGGTGGACGCCCGCTGTGATGCCGAGTCCTGATGTGTAAATAGTTACAAATGCTGGAACAAAAACGCACATGTGAAATAAATTTCAGAATTGCAGAGAGAACAGAAAATCTTATCCAATGTTTAACTACGCCAATACCTACCAGATATGCCATAAAGCATGATAAATATGTAATATTGTTAGATTATACGAAAGATATGTAATAATAATACGGTTAGAAAGATCGGTTTAACAAATTATGTTAATAAATTATTGCCGCGTTTACTTCGATTTCATCCATTGTCTCTGTCACCTAAATGTATACCTTTTCCCTTTAATTATTCCGATAGATAGTACAGGCAACGCTTCGAAGTGAAACGAACGTGCCCAGCGTGGGGATTATGCCAAAAAACCCTATAACATTGAAACAACATCAAAGTGTTTATGACATCGTCTTTTTAGATACACTGTCCAGTCACCCACCTCCCTGCATCTGGACTCACGTTGTATACGACAATGAACATGCGCCATTTAATAGCTTTCTTTAATAGACAGGAAGTGCGGCAATAAGTAAATGTTTATGCATCGTACATTGGCCCGACTCGAAATTATAAATGAAACTAGTTTTAGCGAAAACACTGTTTAACTATCAAAAATTATTAATTATGAGTAGGTACTATATTAATCGATAATAATGTACATTTCATTGCAATCATCAAAATCGATATTAATGTTAATTGAATCAACAGCGATAATATGAATTTCGTTAGAAATACACACCTATATTATTACTTTCATCAGACACATGTGCAGTAATATGAGTTTCGCTAGAGACCCACGTAACATGTGAATTTTGTTACAAACACGCGCGGTAGCATTAATTTTGTGAGAATACGTGTAGTAGTATTAATTTTGTTATTGGTACTGTTTTATACATATTTAACATATTAATTACGTACATATTTAAAATATTAATTACATATATATTTAACATACTACATATACATATTTAACATATTACATGGACATATTTAACATATTACATCCTACATATTTAACATATGACATATACATATGTAACATATTACATATACATATGTAACATATTAATTTTGTTGTATAAATACATGCCCTATTATTGATTTCATGGAAACAAGGGCAATAATATTGTTTGGTTAGAATCATCGGCAAAACATCAGTTTATACATATGTACACTAACACAATTTCTATGAACAGGTAAATACTTACCAAAGAGTGTAGTAAGGAAGCTAACATTGTTCGTTAAGATAAGATACAGGCCGTAAACCGTAGTTAAATGCAACGAAATTTGTACTAAAAGATCGGGCCATCTTATTTGAGGCGTGAACTCCATAGCTTCGTACTCGCTTATGTCGAAATCTATGTCGCTGTGAAAGTTCTCACTCAAATTATCGTTCTCTTTAAACACTGTATTATTATTCTCGCATTGCTTCATATCACGTTTAAACCCGTAATTATTTTTCAAAATTCCCATTTTTAACTCTGGATCGTTGATCACGTCGAAACTCTTCTGCGCAGGTGCCATTCTGTAGAATAAATGTTATCATTTATATACGAGTATATGTTTAATGAATAAGAACCTGAATAATATCTGGCTGCCATAAAATGCATGTTACGATATATTGGTTCATTCTTTTCAGAGTTTTAATAACTGCCGACTTAGCTGACCGCGTAATAAAGAATGCATTAATTGACATTTAACTATTTTCTGTTTTTAACGTCTTACTAAGTTATCGTGTTTTTTCAGTTATTTTTTGTGTTGTTGTTGGTTAGGAATTGTTAATGAATTTGGGATTGTCGTATAGCGTTACTATTCAAAAGTAATGTTAATTTATATTACACGCTGTGGTTATGATTGCTGCATGACGTCAATGTGGACTAAGGGTTGACTGGTTGTCACTGGTTTTTCGTTAGTCATTTTTATCTGTTTCTCACAAAAAGATTTAATGAACTCAACAATGCTATCCGACACATACTGTGAGGTTATACTAAATATTTTTGAAACTGTTTCTGCTGCAGATTGCGAAAGAGTGTAAATTCCTGCGGGTGTCTATTTGTCTCGATTCGTACAACCTGGTACTATTCGACATAAAAGTGAATAGGCGGTTCCGAAGCAACCGTGCTATATCTCTGGCAGCATCTCGTTTACCATCAGACGAGATTGTAGTTAGATGCGAAGCTATAGGTATTTTATTCTACAATCATATATCCTACAAGGAAATACGAACATTGACAAATAGGAGCACATCTCCTTGGAAAGCGTTTTTTAATCGCAATATTTGCGTGTACAAACTTCATGGAAAGTTGTAGCAGGCACATATTTAACGCTTCCGGACCTTCGTCCTTGGCAAAGAAATATCTTATCTGCGCAGAGTACAAGTAAGGGTCCTTTCAAATATGTAGATCGGCTTGGAAAAACAGTAGATTTTGATGGTATACAAAATAGAACTTTCAGACATAACAACAAAAACTATTTTTACATATCGAATGTTTTATATCAAGAATATTTTCGATGCCGTCAAAAAACAATTGACATGTGAAAAGTGACTTTATTGGAATGTGCTAAAGTTCTAATTTATATACGATCAAAATTATCTGTGTTCTCCGAGCCGGTCTCATTGAAAGGACCCTCACAGTCAAATAGGAACCAGATTAAAAATAATAAATATGTTGGGATATAGGTACACAACGTAATAGAAGTACTGTGATTTTGTGACTTGAGGGCCGTTATATTTGCCTATGCACAAAACCATTCATTTCTAACAATCGCAATATTTCGTCTTTTTTGGTTGCCGGGTAATACATAATTGGTATATAACACGCGAGTTAATGAGCAGTTGCCGGCGCGACCTCTATTTTTATGTTCTCGTGCATTTTTGAGCTAAAGGGCAAGGTCAGTCAAGTAGTCGATATGGAATTGAAGCAATTTCGACTCAAGTGAAATTTGTTAGTGGACTTTATACCTTTTCTTACATTTAGCTTCACAAGATGCAGGCGGGCTATCTGACGGTAAGTGGTTACCGTTGCCTATTGCCATTTGCGACACCCTGGGAGTGGCCAATGGTTTGCTAATTTTTAAAGAGTTTCCTTTAGAATTAACCCCATGTCATAGTCCTCCGGGAAAATCTCAGAGGGAAGGTCTTTGCGCACACACGTGCGCGGTATAAATGACATAAAAGCAATAAAAAAATATATGAAATATATTTTATAGTTGTCTCTTAACATATGCGTTTAATGAACTGAAGATTATGAACTGATTTATGCAATGGCTGAATTACGACTTGACAATTAATGACTTTCAGTTTGAGTTTACTAGTCATGATCTAATTTCAGAAGAATCGTATTTATATACCACCTTTAAACTAAACTACGGTAACATGTGGGTAATGCAATACAGAAGTTGATGGATGCCGGCGCCAAGGGAGACTAAGACTTACCTATCTTCACGAAATCTATCACATACTGGCTAATGGGGGAATCAGAAGTTGCCGTCTATTTCGCACTCTGTGCTCTCTACCTACCCCGTATGAGACCTGGTGTGAAAATATATCTGTAAGTCTCCAGAAACCGTATGCGTGGATGCAAAGAGTGATACAGGTAATGAGATAAATGAAATGAATAAAAGATAATATTAACCACTCCATGGGACGTATAACGTGGGACTACTCTACTCCTCGTCCTGTCCCTGCTTTAAATAATACGCGTTATTTTATATTTGTTATAATAATAAGGAAAAAATAAAATCCTGAAGTCATTTTTTGTATGGTAAATATAAAAGAAACGTAACTTCACGCCTGTAATCCCCGAAGAGGTAGGCAGAGGAATGCAGAACACTCCCACGTTTCACCGGTTA
>DWDV01001121.1:0-14022 GCA_018245615.1 Mimoniades ocyalus
CTACAGTTACTGCTATAAATTTTCATTACACATTCTCAGTTGGAAAAATTCAATAATACTCGACCCAGGTATCGAATCCGGGACATCTCGATCAGCAGTGGCGCTTGCAACCACTCGGCCAAACAGGCAGTCAACAAGAAATAAAGAAATTATGGAGAAGGAAATCTTATCTATGGTTGTAATAATTTCTATTTAAAGATTCTATATTTAAAAACTGTTAGGCTGCTCACACGATGCTGATTACATAATACAGAAATAGTCACGTGCTGATTCTTGGTAATGAAATTTATCTATACTCATACAATAAAGCTATAAAAATATAATTATTGTTTAACATTTTTTAAATAATAAATGAATTTATGACATAAACGCATGTACCTCTGTCACAGATTGAATATCACCCTTCACACATCACGTGAATATCTCTTTTGAACTTTATTTTGTTGTAGCATGCATTAATTGAAGCAAACATATACATATATTATATTACTATCGTAACAGAACCAATACTTAAATAAATATTATGATAATCACACCATAAATTTCTTTTTGAAATTCAATATTTTGATTAATAAAGCCAGAACTGAACCAAATTCTATCGGTGCTAATTCTTCCATCTCATCCAGATTGGAATTATGCAAGACAAATTTAACTTCATTAAGTCGACAACATTTGAATTAAAACTTTCAATACTAACAACCGTAACGTGGTTTGAATACGTACATTTTTGAAAGAGATAAAAAATCAAAATTATACAAACATACATGTTCCAACTTACCTCCAAGTGTCTATTATTAATATTTGTAATAGGCATATAAGGTTTAAATACTTACTTTTCTCCGGGCCCTGCGCGTGGGCAAGGCCCACAAGGGCCACTATACACCATGCCCACACAACCATGGCGTGACGTCAGATCCCCGTAGCGGCAATCACGTCTACAACAAGGGATACTCAAATTAACATTAAGGTTCTATAGTAGCGTACCAAGATTGATAAGATAACTGCTATCTCAGCAGTGATTAATTAACGAAGATAGGAAAAACACTTCGCAGTCACGAGATGAAGTGGTGGGGAGATCTCAAAATGGTTCGACTTGTGGGTTCGTATAGCCTTCAAATTGAATTATTGGTTTCTGTACCACTAAGCCTTTATGGTAATAGGAGAGTCATCACACTTATATAAACATAAAAACAACAACCATACCTCGATATTAATGGGCAATAAAGAGTCTCTGGTTTTCTATAGCTAGGTGTGGATGGCTCGGAGACCACTATAGTATCACCAGACATTCGAAGATGTACTGCTCCCAATTCCTAACCACTAAGATATTGTAACAAGAGTAGTAAGAGTATGTCTTGTTGACTGATGTCAGCATTTGACTGGCTCGTTCGTCTAATGATTAGTGAATCTGACGACTGGGCTGGGAATCGTGGGTTCAATTCCCATCAGGTACGAATGTTTGTATGATTGAACACAAGTATTCATTCTGTGTCTGGGTATAAAAATATCTACATGAGAACATTATCAACCGTCTGGTTGCTATGAACCAGACCACTCACTATATATTTAGATGGCCGCGTGTAGAGATGTCTCAAGACATTTTGTGTATTTTTTTTATTGTTAGCTGCCACTTCGTTCAAGCGCCGACATTGCTTGGCGATGCTTAACCAAACGTATCGTTTGTAATCTGTAACCGCGTCTGTGCTACGAGCGCTATAAAAATACTACGATTCGCCTCACAGAATACCAATGGGAAATAACAATTTTAAACCATAACTTAGCTATTTGGCCATCTACCGACACGGCGATTACAAAACACTGGCAGGCAATTGGTGGAAAAAACGTCGAATTTAAAATTGAAATTACCTCTCAAATTATTGTCTATTACCAACAGTACCATAGACAAAGGCATTTATTGCTTTAAATAGAAGTACCTAACCAATGTTCCGCTCTACGGGCCACTCTCGCAACAGCGTATTTCTCACGATGATCACTGTTCCATAGAAAGTGATAGACACAGCAATATTCCAAGTGCATTTGCATTACAACATTCCAATATTTTACTAAAATTTATTTACAGACATGATTCTTGAGAGTAAAGTTACAAAAAGTCAAGACCTTAAATGTTTTTAAATGAACGTGCAAAATTTAAATTGCAACTGCACAGCCAATAGAATAAAATAGAGGTGTGTTAAATTACACAAAAATAGTCTTAACACAATGACAGACGAACTTAAATGCAATATGAACTTAAATACAATTGTAACTTAAATGCTATTGGAACTTTGTGAACTAATCCTTCTCATTCCAAAAGTAGACTCCTGTCCAACAGTGGGTTGTTGAAAATAGTTGATGATGATCATCATTAAAATTAAGACTAACTAAACATTACAGGCCCGTAAAATAATATAATTATATTGACACTATATACGATAAGTTACAGTACAGTCTTCGGGAATTAAAGACATGATGTTACGTTTTAAATCCTGTAAAAAAAAAATAACAATACGCCTGTATTCCCCGAAGAGGTAGGCAGAGGAGTGTAGTATACAGTCCAACGATCCACCTGTAATATTATAGTGTCACCATGCAATTGAGCCGCGGACGTGATGCATGCAACGGAAGTGAACCGTTTCCACGCGTCGGGCAAAAATCCACACTCCGAGCTACTGCTAGGATTATCCAATTAGAAAAAACCAATAATATCCGGAATCGGGGATCGAACACGGGACCTCTCATTAAGCAGTCGCTCTTTAAACACGAGGCAGTAAAGTATAAATTATAGTATTTTACAATAATAATATTAATAAAACAAAAATTTAAAAAATATGATCCATCATTTAGTAAAAAATATCTGGGCTAAACCTAACTTAAAGGTTGTTGCAACTTTAGTTTACAAAGTTCCAATTGCATTTAAGTTTCAATTGCAAGATTGCAATGACCGTTACATGACGTTCTTTGTTATAACCTAGCACGAAATGGCTGCCTCATTTTAACAAATTACACTTTTTCTCATAACCTTTGTATACATAATACATGATATCTTAGCGACTCACACAATGCTAATGTAAAGTTATGCAATTTCGGTATCTACAACGTAATAAGGTTCGAGGCAGACATAAGTTTACTGACATTCTCGTAAAACTACGCCTGTATAGGCGAACGAATGTGTACTTTTACGTTTATACAGTACGTCTTCTATCAACCAGTAATTTTGTATCTCCTTTGAAATAGGTGTGAGACTTTACTATACACCGAACACTAATCCAAACTCCGAGCTATTAGTAGGAATTTCAAGTGAGAAAAACCCTAGTGAATGGTTATTCGTTACAAGCATTTATGTTGAAACATATTGCATGTTGAATTAGTTGTATGTACGTCTAATAACGTTTAGGTATATGAAATTTAGGTAACATGAATTTTTTGATTTCTGGAAGACTTGTCTTACTGGCTTATTTAGGCTTTAAATTCGCCGCCCCGAAAAACAACCACCCTAGCATCCAGTCTACTTAGCCTATTGGTAAATATGCCACTGTATGAACCTGAGTAAAGTTCAAATATGAGACAAAGTTGTGCCCGCCAAAGAAATATTTATCCTAAGTGAGAATTGAAAGTTTCCCGTCGAGATGGCATAACACTACCTTTCCCGAACCCATGTCCGGATACAGGATGTCGTAAGAAGCGACTAAATCTGGCGCAGGTAGATCGCCCTTTGGCGCGGTCTGCCCAGACACAGCGACTTGCTCTGGTCGCCTATGGACAGCAGCATATACATACATATTTACGTCGAATACATACATACATATATACTATGCACTCGACTGGCCCGATTTGACCAAAATCACTTGCGAAAGGTACTCAAGCTAATAGAATGTATTCGAGTGTTGCGAAGAAGCAATGCGGGCGCTCTAATGTTCCGATAGTTAGCAGCAGAATCTCGAGTGTCTTATTGTATTCAGAGGTCGAGGAGGCCACGCCTGCAAGGACAAACATTGTACAGTGAACAGTTTCTATCATACAATACGGATCGTATTATAACGTAACATCGCAACGTATAATAATTACCTTTAAATAAGTTTATATACACAAAATTGATGACTAACTTGCCCGCTTGCCATGGAAAAAATCAGCAACCGCACATAACATACACGATTTGTAACATCCATTAATTGTATGGTAATTTAATTGCTTCATTTATCAAATTACATATACGTGCATGCAATTTGCAAAAGTATACGTTTGATTTTCTAAATTATTACACGGATCGTTGGTAGGAAGCAGTGAAATTGTTACAGACGAGTTAAGTTCGGCTCTCCCGTCCCGGTCCGAAAGCGTAGACCGCGCGAGTCCCCGATCCGGTCACGTTTTAACGTGATATACAATTTTTTCTTATTGTTATTGTTATCTCGAGTTTCGTTTTATATTGCGCAATAGCTTTACGGTTAATATTTTTGTTACCCGGTGTGGCAACTGAGGGATTCGGATTCCTCGTTGGCTATTGTCGGAAAGCCATCGCCGAACGAAAAGATTTGGGAGTAAAATGAAGCGTTAGTGTCGCGGCTGGATGTCTTGTTATCAGATTGCATTGAAAAGTTATTCTATTAAATTGGACCGCTAAGACTCACACAAAGGTGCCGGTTCGATTATAAATTTACAATTCGCTTTAAACTCGGATATTTGGGTAATTATTGTTAAGTACCTACATGTTACAGTTAGAAATGGATGTGAATTTGAACTCAATGTTAATCAATTAATATTAAATCAATTTGTTTTACAACGTTCAACGTTCGATTTAATGTTCTTAGTTAGCGATAAATGATTGCATTTCTGACGGGTCAAATTTGGGTTCATATAATAAATCAACTAATTTCAAGTTTATACATATTAATACCTATGGTTTACATTAACATGGTGACAAGCACATATTAATTTAATTTTTTATTATACACCCTAATATGTTTAATTTAACCTGCCTTAACGTGAATAAATATCAAAATACATTTTCAATTTAATACTACTGTCCTTTGCAATATCGCTTAGATTTCTCTAATTGTATGATATTGCTTCAATGTATTATATACACGAGATACCTTCAAAAACATTCTACATTAGGCATACTTCAACGCCTAATGTTTTAATTTGTTATTCTGCATACATATATTTCTCTATATGAAACTTATTTGCAAGTGGAAGTGAGTCGTGTGATAGAAAGTATATTTTTAACATGACGATTAATGATTGCAAGTCATTCCGTTTAGTTTTGAAACGACTAGAAATCTATACAAACATATACACTAACGCAAGTGTGGCTAAGTACGTTATACTAATTTGCGTTGAACGTGTGATTCAGTTATAGGGTTGACAAAAATGGTATTAATATATTTTATTTCTTTATATTATACAGTCAATGAGAATTTTTTATTGTTACTGTATCTACTGGGTAGGTAAAAAGCCCCGAGTGTCAAATATGTCTATCGTTAAAGACCTGCCGTGTTTCTTCTACTTCTACATTTCTTTAATTCAAATTATTATAAAATATGCAAACGGATAAAAATAAATTTTTCTATTTCATATTTTTTCATTGCATATATTTTGACAAATTCACATACCCACAGAACTATACTCAACGTACTGACGGCTGATATAAATTTCAAAATGGCGTTTTTTATAAATGTAGTTAAGCGATAATTTATTTAATTACTATCTACATTACCCTTAACGGTATTTAAACTGAGAGTCATTACAATAGTATCCCGTTACCCCATTACAACGCCACTTGTTTAAGTTAAATTGATTTTTAGACAATTAGTAAAAATAAAAAAAAATGCTTTAGTTTACGACTGTTAAAAACAAGGACAAAAAATATTCGTCTTAAAATAAAATCTATGTTAAACTGTTTCCATATAGGAATATTTTGTTTTGACATTAAAATAAGTAACATCAAGCCTGTAATTCTCTATGGCGTAGGCAGAGGAATATAGTACACTCCCAAGTTTCATTAGTTACATTTACCTATGTGCCACAAGGGAATACGAAGTGAGGCTATTGCCATAAATCATCATGATCATTATCATCAGCCTATTCCCGTGCACTTCTGGATATGTCATGCAGGGGCCGGGAATAGGCCTCTCCGATAGCACGCCACTGGCTGGATCTTGGATTCAACGAGAAAATGTTAGGAAAATCTAATAGTAAGGGACCTGGGATTCGAACCCAGGATTTCGCGATCAGCAGTCGCGCTTGCAAATACTCGAACAACGAGACAAGCACCATTGAAATAAATCAAGTTAAATGAACGGGCAGATATACAATTCTTATCGAAAGGCTTTGTTTTTAATGGCGGCCATTATCTACTCGTAGCTATGAACGTGACAGCGCAAATACTGAAGTAATCCTTACATAAATCTTTACAAATGTGTGTATAGCTATTAAGTTGAGAGATAATGAAAATATATTAGAGAATGCTCCACACTTCATGTATGTAAATCTCATATAAATGTGTATTGAGTGAAAAAAGTTAGCCATATTCTTTATAATATATACCTGAGTAATAATAAGTTTTTGTCATAATACATAGGACCAAGCTGTTATGTTTCTCACTCAGTGAAAAACTATGATTTATGTTGTGCGTAATACAAGTGACATATGGTACACATGGTGTGTATGTATGTATATGATTCTAACGCTAAGTCCTTAAGTTGAAACACATTTGCTTTTAGCACATCTACTTATAATGACATATTGCAATAGACAATTTATTTTGCCATATTTTTAATCTCAAAGGAAATAAACTGTATGCTACGGTAATCAGACAGCTGGTAAATATGTATATAAATTTCTACTATGTATTTAAATACATAATATTACACCGAGACGCAAAACTAACACTCGTGGTAATTACACAAAAAAAAATTCGCGGTATAATTCGAACCCACAACCAATAGTTTAGCATTCAGTTTCGAAGCCTAGTGGACCAACCGACCGACCAAATGATATTGAAAGAGATGTTGCTTATTGACATATGGCTTCATATTGTAACGGTGAAGAGGAATCTTTATACCCTATTAAAATTACGAGTACCTTCATTGACATTTGGCGTAGTTGGAATAGATGTATTATGCGTGTCTGATATCTAAAAAAAAATTTTGTCCTTATAGGTTGGGACACCCTAATTTATATAGATAGATAAGAAACATTCATTTTATACATTACATGCCTTATTACCAATACCAGATACATATTACGAGTTAGTTAGTATCAGCAACGTAATAATCTGTGATAAAACAACATAGAATTGAGATATATCACCTTAATGACATTCAAACTTAAGGGTTCTATCAATTAAGTTCGAATTTCGACAATAGGTGGTCTATTATTTATAATATATGCTTAAAATCATCTACAAGTACTTTATGTACTTAAAAAATGGAGTATTTGACTCCATTTTTAAGCGCCATTTAATTCAAATTTACAAAGGGCATACGACGCATATAAATCCTTCTGCTGCCGTTCTATTTATGAACCTACGAAAGGAACCTTTTCGGTCACCAAAAGGAATATTTAAGGCAAAAGAATACGTTTCGTCGACAGCCCTCGTTAGTTGGAACTAGACTCTCAGAAACAAGCCTCTTTTGTAGAGAGCCACTGGCCGTGACGGAGCGTGCAGTATGGATACACACTACGAGTAGTATGAAATCAATTTGACTAAACTTTTTTATGAGTTGCTTGCTATGTTTTGTGTTCATATAAAGTCTTAAAACAAGGTAACATAAAAAAAAAACAAGCTATTACATCATAAATTATTATATAGAATAGCAATGACAATAAATGCATTAAAAATATTAAAGTATTTATTTTATTTATCTTTTTTACTCAACATTGATAGAAAGCAGACAAAAACCTAAATTACATTTCAACACGATTAAAAAAAATTAAATTATGGATACAGTTCGATATCAGAATCGATAATTACCTACAACCCTCACTGGACACAAGTGACCACAGCTGGCAAAATGCAAAGGTTTCTGCTATACGTATTGGTGCATCCTCGACCGGTGACCACTTCCCCTCCATTATGTTGCGAGTACTTTGCGGATTCGCTTCGAGAACTTTCCTTTGTTCCAACCAAGCGATGTATCACGTGCATTTAAATCGCTTTGTCCATTTAACTTTATATATACTTATATGGTTTGATAACTGTTCTCATTAGGATGAATACAAAAAGTGTCTATTATATTGCGCTGTGTAAGACCCTAACAATAATAAAATTAATACCTAACATGACCTAACCTAACCCGACCTTTGCAAAACGGTCTAAAGTCTAAATGTCGTACGAAACCACTTCAATAGTTGCCTTTATTGAGAATTAAAGATCAAATCATGAATGGGTAAGCCGATAATCCAAGTTAAGACTCACGTATGTTTTTTCGGGATCGCGAGTCTCGAGTTTTCGGCGCATGGAAAAAGAATCAGGATAGTTAATAAAACCCAAACTCTTACATATGAGAGAGCAAACCTTAGAATTTCAGTAGAATACTACATTAAGTATACGCCTGGTAGGAAATCAGTTTTTTTTGCATATATTCACTGTAATTTTACGATAAAACAATGTTACGAACATTCGTACTAATTTAATATGCTTAGATATACATAATAATATATATTAGTGAGAAATAATTTGAGCCATTTCAGTAGAAATAATATAAAAATCTTAGGAATATGTCTCATTTAAATGGTATTGAATCGAATAAAGAGACGTTACATCTTTATATTTTTTTACAATTTATTGTTTTACCCAGTGGGCGGACTTAATGCCTGTCAGCGTTGTCAATCAGTCGCCTCTTGATAAATAATATAGGAAAAAAACGTAATATAAACGTAGCATCACAGTACATTCCTTCGTTTTGCCAGTCACGACTACCCCCCACCATGTAATAGGGGGTGGGTCTATTGCTGGATACAAATCCATACTCCGACTCACTACTAGGAATTGTAACAATACATGCTAGTTAGAAAACATAAATAGTATCCCGGCGAGGGATTTGAACCCTAGACCTCTGGATCAGCAGTCGCTCTTGGGGAACCACTCGATCAACGAGGCGGTCAAGAAAACAAAACATCGTTATAAAAGAATATTTTATTAACAATTACTGGTATATATTCTGTTAGAGCGATTGTCCATTACCCGTTGCAATATCGTTATTGAAAATTAATAGACTTAACCTGATATCCGATATAGTGCTACGGGCAGCCTTTTACTAATACTATACGACTCAACACTTTCGCTAATTATAGTTTCACCCGTTAAATTAATACTGGTGTTTTGTTTCCTACACCTAGACAGTTGCAGAAAAAGTTACTGTCTACACAATTATGAACATCCGATAAGCACAGTAACCGATATATCGATCTCAGATCCGATGTCGTAACGGATGGTGCACTAACTTTTGAGGAATTGTTGGACAAATCGGGCACTGTTTTTTCTGCCGCCTGGATGTCTTAATGATAATTAGAAAATTGTTTCAGATTTTTGTCATCGTATATTTGTGTGTATGTTCAGGCTACACACGATATACTGAGTTGAAATTTGAGGAGAGAAAAAAAATGTTTTTCTTGTGAAAATTAAAAAACAGGTGCATCTTATTCAATGCTACCATTGACATTCGCTTTATTAATTTGATTCGTTTATATGCTATCACCCTGTAGAGACGTCCTAAAGGTTAGAAATACGTTTGTTTAATATTAAAATACATGTTAGGATAGTACAGGATAAGATAGATTTATCTTAGGAAGAGGATACATCTGCCATTGCCAAATCTTTCACTGTCGCCTTATAAATTTGTTACGTTGTATTTATTGCCATTCATTCATCAGAAGAAACGTGCGAAAAGAGAGTTTGGTTGAGGATATCTTGGTTTAAAAGAGAATAAGTAAAAGATATATGTTAAAGCTAATGTTAATCCTTACTCTATCTACCTCCATGGCATATAGGCATGACTAAATGTATATATGTATATACGTACACGACTCAGTAACGGTTTAGTGACAATACAAATAACCGAAAATTCTTTTATCTTATCTATGTAGCCCACATTCCGCACGTTTGGGTAGTGTGAAACACATGACTCGGTAGATGTATTAATGGCTACATTTGCCAAACAGGTATGCAAGTTATTTCGATAGTTATTTGGTTCAACAATTGTAAAATGAGTGAATTGAGTTTATTATTGCTTATTTTGAAAGTTAGATATTAATTATATCTAGTGAAATGGGATATTAGTGATATTTTAAATAGTCTTAATTTTAATTTTAAAGCAAATTATTTTTAATGGTAAATCAAAATTTCTTGTACGTGCTAATATACATTTATAATACACAAAATGTATGGCAGGGGCTAATAATATTAGGATAAAAATTAGACTAGCGAGAATTCTATTTACAATATCTTATAATTACTGTCTAAATGGAAATCAAATAGTAGGAAAATAAATCAGAATAACCTAAAATTATAAAATATTTATGATTCATCCAGTTCATATACATATCATTACATTTATTTTAAGTCGTGTGAAATGATATTACATAGCTCTCTAGTATTTCAATACGTCGACAAAGCATTCTTTACATGCAAGAGACCGACTCACGCAAATATCGCGTTTCGTCAGACGAACGAGAGGCGTGAACTGCAACGGAGAAAGCTTGTTAACTTTATTTGAGAGAAACCGAAAAAATCGGTAATCGGTTGGACTTGGTAATGGTCGAAACGATCTTTTACGCCACAACGCATAACGGAAGTATTAATGGCAATTTTTCAGTAACTTCGTTTTCCTAAAATCGTAACACCCTGTACTAGTTACGGTCCGATACAAAGTAATTGTATTCGATTAGAAACATTTTTAAAGAAATAAAATTAGACCTATTAGAGATCCTATGGAATTCGAAATCAAACGTAATAAGTTAATTCACATGTAAATGTTAGTTTTTGATGTTAGGTTTTGACGTTTAGTTGTAAATTGAATTATTATACACACTAGTTTGATGTGGGAAATAGAATAAGCGTTAGAAGATGCAGACAACTATATAATATCTTCATATAAGATAGATGCTTTGCTAAATTTATTTTAATCCAAGTAGAAATAACTCATGCTTCAGGAATTACAAGTCTTGATTTATCTGATGATCAATATTATCTATTTAGTAGACTCCATTAACATATTTAATTTCATTCGTGCTTAGAGTGAAGTATGACTGGATTAAAATATGTCAATTATTAAGGAAAGGTATGTACAAAAGATTACAATCACAAAATTTGTAAAAGGGCACTTTGGCCTTGACAACGTCAACAAAAAATAACAACAAATAATCAACGTGAAATTGAATCTGCACACAAAAACTGGAACCCCACACGATGTCAACTGTTACGACACGTCGCCACGGTCGCTGCGAGGTCGTGAGAAGGAGCTGGGGCCTGAACGTATGTGGATTTCTAACCGAAGAAAAAAAACGCTGATTTGTCGATGATAAGAACCAATCTCTGTTAATTAAAATAACGGTGATCACCTGTTTAAAATAATTACGGGTATCACTAACAGTTAATCAATTGGGAACATGTTGGAACAAGTCAGGGGAACCTGCTTCAGTTCTGTCGCAGACGTTGAAGAGACCTGTGCTCAACACAGTCCACGACGCATAAGATACAAGGTATCATTGTGGCATTGTGAGTTAAAAGTTAATATTAATATTCGTTTACCCATATTCTATCTATTTATCCATCAGCCTTTGTCATTCCAATAATGGACATAGACCTCCCTTAATCGGCGTCATTCCAAGGCTATTACAAAAGTAAAATCGCCTTATGTGAAAAGGACCTAACAACGTATGACTCACGATTTCGCCAAACAATACTAGCATTGAACGACAGAACAACATACTGGGTGCGAGTGTATAAAATTTTCATTAAATTAATATAACAAAATTTACTGAATTACTTATGTGTGAAAGGTACAACTTTTAATAACATAATTGTCATACAAGCGCATAGCAAACACGAAATTTTTATATGACTAATTATTGTATAGGTATTATTCGATATTACTGTCATCATAATCGTTACAACAATGTCTGTTAGTAGCATAAGTACAGTGAAAATCAGCAGTGGCAAAGTGATTTAGGTTTAAATCTTTTACTTCAAAGAATTGGGTTTTAAATCCTGCCAAGTTACAGTTACACACACACACACACCTTACAGTTCTTAATGTTCCCTGAGGCGTGCGGAGTCGCCTGACCTGTATATGACCATGATGGAATCACGAAATATATTTATTTTGAAGGGGATTTTATATCCAAAAGTGCAGCGGTAAGAGGGTTTATGAAGACAATAATTGGTCAATTAGAGATCATATTATGTTCATTGTGGGATAAAGAATATTTTGTCGACTTGCATAAAATAAGATTTTCCCACATTTTTCTTGACCCTTTTGTACATATTTGAATTTGATTTGAATGATCAGTCATTGATTTTATTCTACTACATATGTTTATCGTCTTTAGAAAAGAGGTTAGGGGGGAGGAGGGGAAGAGTGATTTTACTAATATAACTTTGAAATCTTTATTACGCTACTTCAATATACAAAAGCTTTTTGAAGGTCCATAGAGTTGTTCATTGTCGTTGCTTTAAAGATAAGCTCATCAGCACCGCGTTACTTGCTAAATGTGGTTTGACCTTCCCAGCTATACGGTGGGGCCTCTTCGCGAATGGTGCATTAAAACCTCTCCTTTTAAGTGTTGGCTATGCATTGGCGATTGTTGCTTATGTTATTGCATTGCCATTCTGTTATTGCATATGCAGAAAAATACACAGTTCTTATCATTAGGTTTCCTAAATATGAGTGAAAATAAAGTGAAAATATGAGGAAATATTAAATTAAGGTAAGAAAATACCTATCAAAACTATATTTACAAGAACTATGAACAAGAGATAACAAACAAAGCATTTTACTTACTGATATACGAAAGAAATATTATTATTATACAACTGTAATATACATATAAGATGACACATACAGATTTTAAACACATTCGGCAATTTTCAGTGTTTCCACTTTATTACAAAATTCTTTCAGTAATTTTTAACCCGTGAACAAATGTCTTTATTACTTTCTTTCTTTTTATTTATCACGTGAAGTAATTTAAATTGCGAATTTGGTAGCCGTAGAACACTAAAGTAATAGAATGTGTCGTAAAAATATTAACACAGAAAAAATATTGTTTATAACACCGAGTAAGTACTAAATAGACTCTAATGCGCACACAAAGGCTGAATAACACTAGGGACACTAACATGGTTGTTGATAAGTTTTGCAGGTTATCATTCACCTAATTGCGATAACCCAATGATTCGTACACTTCTTGTAGATTAGTCAGTGGATAGTAATTTGCGATATAATTTACACTACAAGGAAACTGTGTACAAACATTAATAATTATCTTTTGCTTGTAACATGGTAATTTTATAATTTTACCTAATGTTATTTGTGCCTACTCCATAGTGGGACGTAAAAGTAACTGGTGGAACGTGGAAATGTTGTACATTCCTGTACCTACCTTTTCGAGGATTACAGGCGTGAAGTTACTTTCTTTTTTTTAATTGTGCCTCAAAATTCAATTGATGCTTTAAACATTTTACTCGAGTAAATATTTACTAATCCTTTCTTTAAAAGTATAAGTGGTTATATATATTTTTCAAATAACACACGTGTGATCTAGATTCTAGGAAATAACGAAAGTATACGGACGTATTTTTAACACAGCAGATGTTAATAGCGAACAAAACTATTTGGTGTTAGTAATAATTTCACATCCACTCGTATTCCAATTTCAAATATTTGTTAATCTTTCTACCTTTATGTAGAGTGTAGACATATTATAGCTAGTTATTAAGTCTGTGTATAATTCGAATCAGACATAGTAACTAATAAGGTTGCCCTATAATAGTTCGGACCAGGGCGCAGGATAAACAGGATA
>DWDV01001122.1:0-14021 GCA_018245615.1 Mimoniades ocyalus
AGTTACTTTTAAGTCCCACAATGGAATAGGTGGTGAGCCTATTGCCATATACCGGGCACATATCCAGACTCCGAGCCGCTACTAGAAATCTAAATTAGAAAATTTAGTAGTGTCCAACCTGGAATCGAACCCAGGACCTCCCGTTTGGCAGTCACACTTGCAACCAACACGACCAACGAGGCAGTCAACGACTTTAAGGAGTCAAAGACTTATAAATCTCATAGTGCCCAACTTGAGCCTTAACAAACCTATAGCATAATACATACTGTGATTTAAAAAAGATTTACTATTAATTTTGTACATTATATTTATGTACATGTTAAATACAAACACTCAGACACTATGTTGCATACTGTACTTTATGTACTCCATACAGTTGAGAACTCGTCTTTATGATCTAAATCCACCACTGCTTTATTGTATTATCAATCAATAGGCATGAGTGTAGTAAGTGTAGTCTCTATTTGTGCAAATACAGGTAGTATTTACAATTGTATTTTGAAAATTTCTACTGGTTTGAATGGATCCTTATAGATATGGATTAAATACCTCCTAATAGCATCTACTTGTTGATCAGCTGGCAACTCCACTGCAGCAAATAGCTGCATCTCACCTTCTCTTCCAAATACTCCACCGGGAATTTTTCTAGAAGTGAGAAGAACCCATCAAAATTTATTATGATTTTTATTATTATATTATTGTGGCAAGACTGTTATGGGGTAGTCAGAGGACACTGAGTACCAAATATACTTGATAGAAAAAAGGTGATAAAATATCAATTATAGATTGGCGCCAAACAATGGCAATCTAAGCTACACAGTGTTTAAGCATTGCAGTAGGTTGAGTTATATCAACAAATTCTAAGATGAAAATTATTATTTTTAAAATTGTTTGGAGATATTATGTGTAAGGAAAAATACTTATTGGAGGGCAAAGTATATAAGGGCAAGTAATCTTTGCAAACCTGACAAACTTCTACAATCATCATTAATCATTTTTAATTTGTATGTTTAATAATAATACTTGCAAAATAAATATAGATATGTCCTTAGAGTATTCATGTTATGAGTTTTTAATATAAGATAAATTAACTCTATCACACAGAATTAGAAGTAATAGAAGAATCTAAGAATTTACACTAACTGTTTCCGGTAAGATTTTAAAAAAATATTATAGTTGTAGAGTAAAAATATACTGAACTATAGATCCATACAAACACCTGAAAATATGTTTACACAATTTATGTATGATTTAATGGCACATTAAATGTAATATTTATAGGCATTAAATATTTATATTAGAGATATTTATATTACGAGCCTTTTATGTTACACATTTATTTTATTTAATAATATATTAATTAAAATACCAATAAAAATCTATTGCCTTATTTAAATGTACTACGATTTTTATTGATTATTCATTAAGCACACAAACCTGAGAAACTTCTTTAATACACTTGCGATGGTGTACACAGAATAGTTATCCACATTAACAAGTCTACCAGTTTGGAGGAAGTGGATAAGCTTCTTCATGGCACCCTGATGGCCCGGCGCGCGGAACACATCACGTCTCAAAGGGGCCTCCTTGTTCAGCTTCAATATCAGCACCTAAACATCACGTCATCAATCTCCACTCGCAGCTTATACTTAACACTAACACCCGGCATGACACTTACTAGCAGAGGTCCCGGCAAATCGTCCTTGCATACTTCGTGCAAGGATACACCAAATTTCACTTTTTCCAGTCTTCTTGGATACGGTAAAGAATTGGGATGTCCGCAGGACGTCACTACATTGCTCAATGTAGCCGCCCGCCTATGCATTCGCCTGGCCCAATTGCTCATTTTATTCACTACTCAACCCGCACTGCCACTATAATTCACGCAAACTAAACTTACTGTTTTCAATGAACCGCAATGGAGTCAAGCATTTTGTAATGTATACGACCAACTGATTCTTCAATTTACTGGCAACGACTAAGCAATTGAACCAGGTCGTCACTGTAATTACTAGTACATTATTTTTGAACGAACCACACCTTTATCATTTTTGTTAAGAATTTTATTTATTAAATTCAACAAGATACAATGCCTAAACGCTCAAATAAATGAATAAACTATATGAACATGTACTGTACTCCTCGCTCTTTTTAGCAGTACTATTTTTTCTTTTCAACTTGGTCGCGCTGAATGATGAGGTTGGCTGACTTTTGTCTATCTCTGTCTATTCTGTACTTTTGTTTGTGTCACACACATAAATGTAAAATCAAGTTGAATTCTTGGCTTATTTATGTTTTCATGTTTCATGGATGTAAAAAAAACTTACACAACAAGATAAAGATGCAAATTATTTATAAACTATAAATTGAATAATTAAAGTATAAACTGGTTATCAATTAAATTTATAAACTTTCTTGTAACGTGTACCAAAATCTTTAAAAAAAATTGTTCTTTTATTCTTTTATAAAACAAGTAATTTCTCAATGTTTGACAAATTAATGCCAATAAATGATTTATTTTCGAAAAACACTTTTTCAACATATTAATGCTAATGCATAAAAACTTTTGATTTTAAATCTCTGAAACCAATTTGTGTAATTAAACATTTATAAAAATTTAATATAAAAACTTTGTTATCAAATCACAACCATACACTGTATTTTGTTTTTAGACAATTAATTACAATATGAACTAAGCAATTTTGTACATTGTAATGGCTCTATCATCATCATTATCATCATCATCATAATCATCATCATCGTCTGAAAATATATTTTTTTTAATGTGTAAACGTAACGTCACGCCTATAATCCCCAAAGAGGTCGTCAAAGGAGTGTAGTACACTCCCACGTTTCACCATTCAACAGTTACGTTTATGGTTACAATTTGCAATCGGATATACTTATTTAATTTAATCGGCTATAATTTAGTCTTAGCACATACTAATGTTCATTACATTTTTACAATTTGTTACATAGGTATAGGTACTGACCAATGAGAATTTATTTTTTTGTTTGAAACTAAAATTCTTGCAACACTGCTTGCAGATACCGGTCCGCCATGGCTATGTGTTTTGTTTGTGGTGTTTCATTTTAAGTAAATCTAAGAACTTAACTCTTTTAGTAAATTAATATTCGTTTGTTTTATATCAACACCGATTTAGGAACAGTATTTTTACTACTTCCATCTTCATAAAATTATTTCTTTATCTCAGTAATCTTTGGAAGATTTCAATCTATACAAAAATGGCAGACTACGACGATGATTGGGAAGAGAATCAACCAGAGATTGTTCCTGTAAGACCGATAACACATGCTACTACAACAACCAAAATTTACCGCCCGAGTTCTGGAAGAGGATATTCAAGAGGTGTTCCGAGAAACCAATATAATGATTCTAATTGGAGATCGCGAGACGGTAGGAACGGCGACAACCGTCGGAATTTCTCCCATCAGGAAAATGATAATAAAAAAGTCATACAAATCCCTTCACAAATGGTTGGCCGCGTCATAGGAAGAGGTGGGTCGAAAATACGGGACATACAAAACAATTCTGAGGCGAAAATCAAAATCGGCGATTCCAGTGGTGAGACGACAGATTTGACTTTGTGTGGCAGCGATGAAGCGGTATCCAAGGCAGAGGAAATGATCGATGAATTGACTCAAGTACCCAAGCCAGCCCCAAAGGCCCGAGTTGAGAAAAGCACAGATGGTGAAACTTCTGAAATTTTTTTTAAACGTACTAGTGACGGTGTCGAAGTTTTGGATTGGAATAAATTGAACGAATACTATGAAGGACAGCAACAAGAAAGATACAAGAAGCTGCCACCTATCATAAAAGATTTCTATAAAGAAGACCCCAAAATAAAGGCGATGAGTCCAGAGGAGGTGAAACGTTGGCGGCGTGCCAACAACGATATCCAAGTTAAGAGAACTTTTGATGATAACCCCAATTCTAAACCTATACCAAATCCAGTATTAACATTTGAACAAGCATTCCAAAACTATCCTGAAATTTTAGAGGAGATATATAAACAGGAGTTCACACAGCCGTCTCCTATTCAAAGTCAAGCTTGGCCAGTTCTTCTCAGTGGGGAAGACTTGATTGGTATAGCACAGACAGGAACAGGTAAAACATTAGCATTTTTACTACCTGCACTTATACACATTGATGGACAGACAATTCCACGTGATCAGCGACAAGGACCCACAGTACTCATCCTTGCACCTACAAGGGAGCTCGCCCTACAAATTGATAAAGAAGTATCAAAATATAATTACAAAGAGATTAAGTCTGTTTGTCTTTATGGTGGAGGTGATCGCAAGTCACAAATCAAAGTTGTCGCCAAAGGTGTTGATATTGTCATTGCCACACCGGGTAGATTAAATGATTTAGTCATTTCTGGGCATCTGCAAGTAATAAGTTTCTCCTACATAGTCTTAGACGAAGCTGACAGAATGTTAGATATGGGATTTGAGCCACAAATAAGAAAATCATTGTATGATATAAGACCTGACAGACAGACAGTCATGACATCGGCTACTTGGCCACAGGGTGTGCGTCGTTTAGCTGAAACTTACATGAAAGATCCCATCCAGGTTAATGTGGGTTCATTAGATCTTGCTGCAGTACATACAGTAACTCAGAAAGTAATGTTTGTTGAAGAGGATGGGAAGGAAGAGGCATTGTTTGAGTTTCTCGCGAGCATGGAACCCACTGATAAAGTGATAATTTTTTGTGGTAGAAAGACCACAGCGACACATATAACAACAGAACTTTGCTTAAAAGGTATTGATTGTCAGTCACTGCACGGTGATAGAGACCAGTCTGATCGTGAGGCTGCTTTGGATGAAATGGTTGATGGCACAGTAAATATTCTTGTTGCAACAGATGTAGCTTCTAGAGGCATTGATATTAAGGATCTCACACATGTTGTAAATTTTGACTTCCCCCGTCAAATTGAGGAGTATGTCCATCGAGTTGGAAGAACTGGTAGAGCAGGCAGAACAGGAATTGCACTGTCCTTTATAACAAGGAAGGATTGGGGTCATGCAGGAGAACTTATCAAAATTTTGGAGGAAGCAAATCAGGAAATTCCACAGCAATTGGAAGAAATGTCTGAAAGGTTTGAAGCAATGAAGATAAGAAAAGAGAGGGAGGGTGGTAGCAGTACTTTTAGGGGAAGAGGTAGAGGAAGAGGCAGGGGTAGATGGTAGATTGTTTGTTTGCTTTTTTTTTGTTAATGCATTATTTATTTATCTCTGTATTATTAGATACATACTTATAAGTTAAAAAAAACATATAATTCAGTGCTAACTTATAATTATCACTAGCCACCTGATAAGCAGTTGCAATTGCCACCACTCTAACAATAAGGCAGTCAAAGTACATGGTTAATGATTTTTTAATAATTTCCATTTTAAGGCCAAGAGCTTATAACAAATTTTACTACCATGTAAACTTGAATATTACAAAGTTGTATATTTTATCTTGCCATTAAAGCATGTTGAAAGGCTTGAATGTATAGACTTTTTTTACAAAGTTTATGTAGTAAATCCAGGTATATTTTCCATTACAAATTAAGACTATATCAATTGTGCTTTGAGACTAAAAACCAAGAAAGAAAATTCATTTTCGGCATTGGAATTGGCATCTTTCATGTTAGAATTTATGATTGTGTGATAGATTTGTCTTTCGAATTTTTGTTAGTAGGTATAGAGGTAGCTTCTATGATCTGATATTTGTATTCATTGCATTCTTATGAAGAATGCAGTTTAAATCTGACTGTAATTACTTGTTAGTATATGTTAACATAGGTTAGCTATACAAATAGTACCCCTTACATTCAGTATTATTAGATCATGAAGGGTTCCTTATTTTTTAAGCATCTTTCCATTATAGTACTACAAAAAATACAGACAACAATAAACACATATATATAACTACATATCTGTGTCATTTATTTCATATATTATAAAATAGACCAACTTCCTAGCATGAATACTATCCATTCCATGTTATTTAACGAAAATGAACGCCTAACCACGCTTTATATCGTGTCTTAATTTTTTCATGCCCCATTCGAAAGTATTTTACATGATCATACAGTTCTAAATGTAAAGCAAGAGATCATGCACCTGCATATTGTAGTTGAACTGTGAAAATACCAATGCTGCACCTATTTATACCCTGAAGCAAACTGAACAATTAGTATTTCGGTTTGAAGGCGACCTAGAGACGATCACCTCAGTCCTCAAGAGTAGCACCGCCTCTGTGATATGCACTCTGACTAAATGACATACCAACAGTTCCTATTTATCCCGGCAATCCTGTCACCTCTTTAATACTAATTTTTAGTGTTATTAACAAACCATTCCCCTAGCCTTTCCATTCAAGCTCGATTGCAGGTCTCTATGGACAATGGAGCAACTGGTGACTGCTGTCTGCTGGAAAAATCTCATGGAATATCATAGGAAAAAACAATTATTCTATAAGCCAGCGAAAATTTGCTCAAATATTTTATATTATCTTCACTAACTCATAGATTCACATTAAAGTATTACTTATTGTCGTTATGACATTTTATGATAAATTATGAGCTGCTCATAAGATCTCTTAGATTATAATGAAATATACCGTTGAGTTTTTATGAGTAATTTCGCAATCAAATACACATAAAATCTCATACAATATTTTCGTATTTTTTTAATGAGATTGTATAAGTTTTTTCCAGCAGGGCTGTCTGCTCGTTTGCTACTCTATGCAGTTAAATAAAAAGATTTTTGTATTTAATTGCATGTTGCTGGTACCTATCGGTTTTCATACAATTATTGTTATTGCACTATTGTAGTCAACAATATAGGATAAATGGATGTCAGTTGATTTCGATTATTACATAGGTAGATGGTCTAGGGCAGGTATTGACAATAGATTTAGCAATCGTTATTTGTATTAACCAAGAGCTAAAGCCAATTTGTGCACGATACGGATGACGACTTAATAATAGCCGTACTACAGCAAAGACTACTTTGTTATGTGACCTTAGTCTCGTTTTATTCCTATTTCGGTTCTGGTTTTAGTTTAACATGCGAACTACAGTTCTAGTTCTCATGCAACGAAGTTCTTTGTAAATGCCTTCAATCGCAGTAGATACACTCGTAAGAATATTAGGTATGTTGCGTATAAAGTGAACGTATTAAATCGGTATATGAATAGAATTCAGTTTATTATAACGAGAAAACAGTAGGCTTTTTTTATACCCTTGTTTTGTAGATTAACTGTAGGACATAGTGTTGTCATAAGTGCAACTGAACCGTCACACCCACAAATTCCAGCGATTTCCGATTATCTACTAAGGTTAGCGTGATCGGCCCGCTCTGAAGGACGACTTCTGTTTGCTAATGTCTGCTTTTCGAATTTTATAAAATGTATTTTTTAATAGATGCAGCAAATTGACGTACAAGCTACCAAGTGGCCCCACACTCCGGATCACAATACAAGCTGTGCTGCTTAGTGGCTAAGAATAGGTGTTTTGGTGGCGTTTTTGACGGTGTAAAAGCATTATCAAGACTGAGTAACTTAGCGTGCATTACATACATATTTATGTCTTTGCAAAATTTATCAAAGTCGTCCCTTTGTCGACCCAATATAGAACACAAATCATTGTCCATCTTTATTTTAAACTGTTAACTTCAAGTAAATAACGGCTGGACCACCAGTAACAATATAAAACTAACAATGTTTAAGTGCAAAAAACAAGTGCAGTGTTTTAATTTAATTATAAAGCCAAAGTTGGTCTGCAATAATCCGCAAATGAGTGCAGTGATTAAAAATGCATATTATGTTGTGTTAGAATAGGCTATATTTTATTGGTGGTAATAATTCCGTTCCTTCAGAAGTACCTTGGTGAGCTGAAGTCAAATCGTTCAATTGAATTTTGACCGATCAATCAAATTATACAAGTTTTGTGTGGTAATAAGCATATATTTAGTTTACATAATTTTTAACCATACAACACCAAGAAGCGTAGCCAGAAAACAATCCAAGGATAGTAAATATATATTTTGTATAACTTATCTTAGCAAATGGAAAGATCGGACTATGTTTTTATTAACTTACAATCTTATTAGCATATTAGTTACACAGACACAATGACATGCCTAATACTACACGGAGAGTGCCAAGCTCAAGATCGTGCAGATTTTACGACATCGAGATTTATAATAAGAATTTCGAGATAGTTGATATTGTTGAGAATATTATTGATACTCTTAATTCTGTCAGTGTCACAAATCTCCTGTAAATCATCCCTCGTCAAAATTTGACGACTGAAACAACAATCAGAAATAAATAACACCAATATAATTTCTAAAGTCTATACATTAGTATAAAGACAACAGTTGTACGATCGGCTGTTTTTAACATTTTACTTAGACGATTTCTAATCGCTTCATTTCTTTGAGTAGTTCCACGCCCATCTTGGCGGGCGAACGGGTAACGATTACGTTAGCTTTCTCGAGAGCTTTAATTTTGTCCATCGCACCACCTTTGCCACCGGAGATGATTGCACCAGCGTGGCCCATCCTCCTGCCGGGCGGAGCGGTCAATCCCGCAATAAACGAAACAACGGGTTTCGCTTTCTGACCCTGTAATATTTGAAAACAATGAGAACAGAAAATTTATAATTAATTTAAATGACAAAAATGCAACTATATTTTTTTGAAGTGTGCAATTAACAATGTCATACCATCTATTCTATAAGTGAGAAATATAAAGATAATGTCAAAAACAGTAATACTAGATAAGTGTCGGATTAATTCATTTTCATATACTAATACTACATTCAAATGATTGATAAGGCAAACAGAAGAATAAGTAATAATCATACTCATTTGAAATCAAGATGCAACTAATGATAAAGGTAATGTTTATGATTAACAAATATTCCAGATAAGATAAATAAACAAAACCTCGTGGGGTACTTTCAGTCCTTTACCTTGGGCTGTTTCGGAAAAAATAAAATCATAACTCAGAATAATATTTTCAACAGCAAATAAAAATATTCATTGCAGCATTACAATCACATACAAAATGAGTATATAATTACAAGGCATTTAGAAGTAGACTTACAGTGTTGAACTGAGTAAGGTAGTCAGAAGCCAATTCCTCTGCATTTCCACCAATCTCACCGATGAGAATAATTCCCTTAGTGTTAGGGTCTTTTAGGAACACTTCCAGGCAGTCAATGAAATCAGTACCATTAAACGGATCACCTCCAATGCCAACGCAAAGAGTCTGACCTAAACCAGCCTGTAATTAAATGAGAATATATTATTTAGCTCAGGCATCTTCAAAATTAAATAATTGCTCCCCTATAAACAACCAAAACTCTATAGTAACCACTGTGTTGTATAATAAGATGAGTAGAAATTAAGTTAGGTGATTACCAGGGTAGTTTGATGGCAGGCTTCGTAAGTGAGTGTGCCAGATCGGGAGACCACGCCAATACAACCCGCCTTGTGGACGGCGGCGGGCATGATGCCAATCTTGCACTTCTCCGGGGCAATGATACCGGGGCAGTTGGGTCCCACTAGCCTCGATTTGTTTTGTCGCAGCAGAGCGTGTTTCACGCGCACCATGTCCTAGAAATCGTGTAAATTGTATGACAATCGCATTGCAATGTTTTTGTCATATCTAGTGTGACAGGTGGGCCACTCGATGTTAAATGATCAATAACAATTATGAACATTTGCAATGCCCCAAGAGTGATCAAGGCTTTAAGGTGTGCAAGGTGTGACAACCATTGTTTCAATGATAACTGTAATTGCATATATGATAGCTGTAGATGTAAATAATCATTTCAACTATTAAGATAACATTTTTTCGACAAGACAGGGTTTTAAATGACTGCAACTGTGTTTTGTAACTTGTTACTAAATATGAAATGATGTTTGCAATTTACAACAATGCATTGAATTTTTTTAGGATGTTTGGACTAGCGAAAGCAATCCTGCGGATCCGCAAACTCGCAAATGTGGGATTCCGCATGAAATTGACAGGAATACAAATGCGGGATAACCTGTGCAAGATCCGCAAGATTTGCAAGATTTTATTTTTTCCACGAATTTATAATAAATCGAAGTATGTGTCAGGTAGACAAGTGAGTTGAGTGACGAGTGAATGGGAATTTCTCTTTGAACGGGGATTTCTCAATATATCTGTTGCATGCTTTTATACTCTGCCTGCACTATTTCAGCTACTATTACCATTTTCAACTATTCAACAGCCGAAGGTATGGTACATATGTATGTATCGTTAATAATTACTTATGAGCATTTATTTATTAACTAATAAAATTATTTGTTTGTATTAAAGATCAGTGTCACAAAAAAATAACAAGGTTATTTGTTAATTGGGTTTATATTAAGGCACAGATAATAGGCATGTTGAATTTATAATTTTCACATGTAGAATTTGGAATTTTTAAGGGTACTAGTGGATTAAATGTGACTAGATTTTTTAAAATTGCAAAACAGAATGAATGTAACATATTTCTAGGTCAAAATTGGTACCAGTCTGAATGAATGAAATGTAAAAAATGTTGATGGTAGTATGCTATTAATGTGGAACGATCAGTGGTAAATGTCATAAAGCAATTCTTTGAACTGATTTTATTGTACAATCTAATCCAGTTTGTTTGTTTACAATATGGCCTATTACCATATGGCAATAAAAAAATGAAGACCACAAAAGTAAAAGCCAAGTTATGGCAGAGTTGAATAGTTCCTTTTTTACAGTGATACAGATGTCAATGTGGAAAAATACAAACTTGATCTCACACAAGAGATGTGTTCTATTATAAAATAATACATTTGCCTTATATATGATTTTTTCCTTTTCTGAGCTCTTTCCTTAACTTGTGTTTTCTTAACAAAATGGATTCTCTCTCTCTGCTCTCAAAATTCTTAACAAAGTCAAAAAGATTTATTGAATTTAAAAAGATAACAGCCATCAATGCCTATTTGACATACAATAAAGGTAAAATTAATACAATCGTTTTTAAGCTCTACAGTGTATTTATGCAATTATGTTTTTATTTAATTTTAATTAAGTGTGTTAGATTTAGTAACACAGGGCTGATTTGATTGTTATTAAATTATACTGCAGAAGGGTACAACTCATTGAAATGTTGCAATTAAATTGTGTGCAATAGAAATTACTTGAAACTTTGAAATGAGACTTACATGCTGAGGTACACCTTCGGTGATGCAAACGATTAGTGGCACTTCTGCTTCAATGGCTTCCAGTATAGCTGCCGCTGCTCCAGGTGGGGGAACATAAATAACAGAAGCCTCCGCTCCTGTCTTCTCTTTTGCTTCCCTCACTGTACCGAACACGGGCTTTCCAAGATGTTCCGTACCAGCCTTTTTGGGTGACACACCACCCACAACTTTCGTTCCATAGTCGAGAGCTTGCTGGCTGTGGAAGGTTCCCTGTTTGCCAGTGAAACCTTGTACAATAACCTTGGTTTCACTAGTCAGTGCTAAGTTTTTTCTAGTTTCGGCATATGGAGTGCTCGATGAAAATCTTACATTGCCCAACTTCAGTGCTAAAAAAAAATTTTTTTTTAAATTATTTATACAGTCAAAGTACAACAACAGTGTGTGCTGCCAACCCTGAGTATTTACATGGTTCAAATAGTTATCACTGTCAAAAATGGAACAAAGATTATTTATTAATGATGATAGTGATAAATATCATAACTAATATGAAGTTTAATTATTAAATGTTTCATGAGTATCTGCATACAACTTAATTAAGTAATGACTTAAGTAACATTGTACTATATAATTTTTCAGAATAGTGCTACTAGTTTTAGATATATTTTCGATCAATCTTCAATTTTAATTCAGATGTATTATTGTGTTGATAATGATGACAATGTTTGTATAAATAACTAGTGTTATTAGCTGACAATGCCATGTGATTTAGATATCACTGTTTATAGATATTTTCAATTCATAAAGTTTATATGCACCATGTGCCAATTTAAAATTGCAATTAAAATTCTCCAATTCAAAACAAATGAAAACTCCATTTATAACAAATTTCTCTTAATTTAAATGATTCAATGGAGAGTACATTAAGAGAGTGATATAGGGAAATATTTCATATTTTATCTTACAATGTATGGCAGTATGTAGCCTTTATCTGTTTGTATTTTTAGTGTATGATTTTTGTCTTATGAGATAAGAGTTATATTTTATTTCATTAAGATAATCATACACAAAAAACATAGATAACTTCCATGATACAAACAAGCACTATCGCTAAATATTAAAACATAAGATCACAGACAGCAAAGTGTGTAAATTGAATTGAGAAAAGGTCATATTGTCAATCAATCAATAAGTGAACAAAGCCTTCATTAATTAATGTAGCATTACTAAATTTAACGAGGCATATTCATATGTACAAAAAGTAATTTAATCTCGTTACATCTAGTTACAATATATTTTTAGTTGAAGGTCTCGGCTATACAGGGTTAATGAAAACGACATTGGTGAATACTTTTATAAAAATTTCATAGAAAGTTAGCTGGCAAACTAGCTAACTCGTGATTGTGTATCAATCTTTCTGTATTTACTTAACAAATCTGTATAACAATGACCGATCCGAAGGTTATCATCATAGATATATAGAAAAGTACGGATCGAACGGTTCACAAGGTTCATGTTTTAACACTTTTAATCAATTCCGTCTAACAGATCAGATTATGGTAAATGAAATTATTTTAAATATATATTTACCTTTACATCTACCGAGGATTCTTACTGGGACAGCCATTGTATAACTAGAAGGGAAATTTATAAAGAATTTTGTGACACTGACAAACCATCAGCCATTACGTAATGAAAGCTCGAAAGACATGTACATACGGTATCTATCACAGTGACTTTTCGATCGAGTGTTGTATAATTTTAAAAAACATGTGTTACACAACAACAAGCAATGTATACAGCCAGTTAATATTTTCCATTATATTAGAAAAAATATTTTTTAAATGAAACTTTTTTTAAAGGTCATATTTTCGTTATTTTATATTATTTAAGGATGTAGCGTAACAGCTTATGTTTAAGTTAAGTTTCGCTTACGTTTTTATTTTATATTATTACACGAATTTATAATACTGGTTGTATACAATTTCATCAAAGCGTATTTAAAATATTATCTTTTCATTTATGAACGAACTGCGTACGTGTCCGATTAATCACAAATTGTCAAAGATTTGTTACCTTGTCAATTTTCCGTCTCGATTGTCAGCTTGATGTTTCGCTTTATTTGTTTGTGATAATTTGAATTAAAATAATAGAGCATAATAGCGCCACGTAGTAGTTGAAGTAGAACACTCATGTATTGTTTCTTGTCGAGGAACAAACCGAATTCAGTTAGACATTTTTTTTCCCCAAGTAGTTTAATTCATAAATGATGTGTGGGTCTGATAAGAAATTGGGGGAAATTAGAGCTCTTATACTCGTTGGTGGGTATGGAACACGACTTAGACCTCTCACGTTGAGTAGACCGAAGCCTCTAGTGGAGTTTGCAAATAAGCCAATTTTACTGCATCAAATCGAGGCTTTGGTGGAAGCTGGTGTTAAGCAAGTAAGTGAATGAATAGTTTGATATATTTTCATATCGCAACCCGGCTTCTTATGGTAGTTTTGTTTATTTTATCTAAATATTTTAATTCTTTGTTAACTTTAAGTACATTTTTTATCGCCAAGTTGTTTTATTAAACACTATCCAGTACTGACACTATTATTAATAATTATTCATTTATATAAAGCAATGGCAATATATGTATGGTAATATTTAATCTTAATGTACATATCATGGATACAATTGGTGTAACTGTAAATTAAGCATAAACAATGTAAGATCATAAGTGTCTAGCTCTTTTGTAGGTCAAAGTATACGCTTTTATAACAAACTACCAAACGACGCGCTAAATTTGTCAATT